>NDXB01021713.1:25651-43714 GCA_002631895.1 Agapornis roseicollis | reverse complement strand
GCTTGTTTGGTTTTGGTTTGGTTTGGTTTGGTTTTTTTTTGTAGGGTTGGAAAGGACCTTAAGATCATCTAGTTTCAATCCCCCTGCCATGGGCAGGGACACTTCACATTAAACCATGCCACCCAAGGCCTTGTCCAACCTGGCCTTGAACACCGTCAGGGATGAAGCATTCACAGCTTCCCTGGGCAACCCATTTCAGTGCCTCACCACCCTCACTGTAAAGAACTTCCTCCTTTATATCCAATCTAAACTTCCTCTGTTTAACACATTACCCCTTGTCATGTCACTACAGTCCCTATTGAAGGGTCCCTTTCCAGCATCCTTTCTCCAGCATTCCTTTCTGTCTCTGTTTTCTCCTTTTTAATTACTATAATTTATTTATTTATTTTTACTTTATTAAATTATTAAACTGTTTTTATCTCAGCTGACTGGTTTTACCTTGTGATGATTTTCCTCCTCATCCCACAAATTGGGGGGTGGGCTGTAAATGGGTAACTGCATGGTACTTAGTTGTGGGTTAGGCTTAAACCACAGCACATGCAAAGTCAGTCAATACACTGTCTGAAATCCTTTGCTTTTGGTTGATACAGTAGCTTTTTTGGGGATTGAGAAGAATGTAGTACAATTTGACTCTCTTTTACCTAACAAGATTTCCCAGTACTGGGAAAAAAAAAAATGATCAGTTTGATGAATTTGTGAAGCTTTCAGACATTCAGGATCAGTAAATACAGCTGTTACAGGTTTAAAAAGCCCGTTAAATATTTGCACATGCCACCTCCTCACATTTTTTTCGTACTGAAGTACAGAGATTTCGGGCACAATGCTCATGGAATAAAAAATGAGAGTTGTAAGTAACTTTCCTTATTTTTTTTCGTTTGTAGGTAAGAGGGAATGGGAGCAACTTTGTTGCTTCAAAGTGACATAAGTATGTTTTCACCTTGCTTCTGAAGCTGAAGGATGTAATTAACTGCAAAGGTGAAAAGAATGTTATACTTCATCCCGTATTATACCCTGTACATGTCCTAGCTCACTAACTTCTCAACAGAGAAGCCGAAGAAAACATTGATCTAAAAGTTAAATACACATAATTCTAAAGGTGCAGAAACTATTGTTAATTATTTTCCTAACAACAATTAAGGAAATACCATACTATGCTTATGCAGTGGCTAGTTGACTCACTTTTAAGAAAATTAATGTAGATGTGCAGTGGAAGATTAGTTATCTTTTCCGCATAGTTGTTAGGTAGGTTTTGGAGACATCATCATTTTATGGGCTGTACTGTATCAGTGTAATCTGGAGTAAATCTTTTGATACCAATTACATGTTTGTTCAAGAATCTTATCAAAGTAATTGTGTATAAAAAAAATTAAAGTCTGGTTTTGCATGTAAAAAATTCTCTGTGTGATGTGACCAAAATCAGTGCATTAACATAAAGGCTCCTGAGAAATGCTTAACAAATCAAAATATGTCTGAGACCTTGAGGTCATAAAATAACATTTTATTTTTCTGCCATGTTGAGAGTGCAGAAAAATGGTAAAATTACAGTAGTTTCAGTCCAGAGTAACAACTAGAATAGCAGCAGTGTGATTCAAAATTGATTGTGAAAGTCAGAGTTGTATCTGATGCTCAGACCAGTGTCAGGAAAATACATGGATCTTTCTACCTGGCTGTGGGAAGCTGCCAGTGTCCATAGCACTTACAGTGAGTGTGCAGCTACTGCTCACAGGCCACAGTCATGTAACATCTGGAATAATTTCAGTATTACCGCTGGAGCAGACTAGAAATAAAGACAACCACAGAGTTATGGGAAAATAGCTTTCTTTTCTTTAGTCTCTTCAAAAAGAAACAGAGCATCGCTAAAGAGGACCTCAGGAGAGATATGCTATTTCTATTCCAGTCTAACTGAGACTACAGGTAGCTTCTCCAGGATTACTTTTGTCACTTTGAAAGCTTCTGTCCTCCACTGGAAGCACAGGTTTTGCAACAGATTTATTATTTTATCTTCTCATCTTGTATTCACCTCCTAATACCCATGGCATAAAAGTTCTCTGTATTTCAACATTACTTCCAATAGCAGCAGTATGCAGTGATGTAGAACCATTGATTTTGAAAGCACTTAAAGCATTAGTATGATATAGCCACCTGCTGGCTTTGGGAAGTGGCAAGGACAAAATATATGTATCTTGAAATACTGCTCCTGCAAGTAAGTCATAAGATTACTGTTACATAGTAGTGACTAAAGAATGCTTTTGAAGTGTGCTTTCTTAGAGTCTCTGATTGCATTTTTCTAGTCCACATCTCTTCCCTGGATAGCCAAGTTTTCATTCTTCAATCACAAGCATAGTTAGCTCTTACACCACAAAGCCTCTCACGTGCAAGGAAGTTTGGCAACGAAGATAACTGCAACTTTAAATCCTGTCCTTATCAGCTTCTACACAATTAAAAGAACCAGATCAATAAAAAACCAATAGTCCTTGCAGCAATTTGGAAAGAAACTAATGACAAATATCAGAAGCTCTGAAGAGACCTGTGTCAGAAACTGAATATTGTTATATATCATTATTTTAAAATCTTGTGGCTAATTACTTTAATAACAGACTCTGGATAAAGATTAGATGCTGGCAAGATTAACAAACTTGAAATACCTGTTGTATATGATGCATGTTTTTCCTGTACTACTTGATTTGTTCACAAAATGTACTAGGAACCTGACTTACCTCATCTGCAAAGCAGAAGTTTTACTTGCTGGACTTCATCTTGGCTTACGCAAACTAGACATGGTGTAAAATCTGATTCCTCATACTAGACCACAACTTTGAGAATCATTCCTGGTTGGAAAAATGCTTTAAAGACATTTGAAGTTAGACAGTTACCAGCACACATAAAGGATTTAAATTTTTTATGATGGGAATATAAAAAAATCAGAATAACCCCAAAAGAAGAAAAGGACCTATAAAACCAGAAAAAACCTGGTCTATTCATTTTCAACTGTTTCAAAGTGCATGTGCTGCAGCCATGGAAACAGGACTATTGCAAGCAATTTCTGCCCATCAGTGTCCAAATTCTACCCAGTAACAAAAACAGTATGAAAGAACACACCAAATAGGTGTGCGCTAGGAATTATTTCTCGTGCACTCAGTAAGCAAAGCTTTTGGGATGGTAAGAACTCTTCAAAGCCTGGCTCTGCAGAGGTTGCTGTGCTGGCCACCTGGTAACTGATGTTAATGTAGTTTGTGTATATTTTATGACAAGTGTTAGTGTTACGGTAATAATGAACTTTTACACTTGTTTTTAAATTGCCCGCAATGATAAGGTTGAAAAAAATGTGACTATTTGGTATAACATTAGACTGTATTTTGAGTTGCAGACTAGCTAAAGGTTCATTTAGGCAAAAGCTACTAAAAAGAGGAGCTGTTCAAGATAGAGGTAGGTAATAACTCTTTTCTACATCTGCCAATGCTGTCTGCAAATATGCCTCTACCTGCTTAAAAAACAAACCTTTTCATGGGCAAATGTATCTCTGTACAAGTGCAGCAAGGAAAGCAGAGTTCTGGTTTTCAGCTTGATCAGGAGATGAAGAGGACCTGAATTCAGATTACTAAATCACAGGTGTGGGAATACTTTTTCAATTCATCATAGACTGGGGAGATACACAGATATGGCAGCCACCCTGCAGTCAGTGAGAGACAGTCAGCTTCCTGTAGGTACTGAATTAACTGTAGACATCTGATCCATCAGTTGTGTCACATGTAAAACCTGTTAGTGGTGTGAGCTGCAGGGTTTCTTTGGTGTGTTAACAAGCCCAGAAGCTTGCTGCATGGGTTATGTGAAAGCAATCAGAGAGAACCAGTAGTGAAAGAAGTATTTGAGAACAAACATGGTCCTCAGGGGAAAGAGATGCTTTGGAAAGGCAGCCAAGATCATACACAGCCTGCTGTAATTTTACTGGTAACAGTATTAGGAAAACAGGACTGCCTATATGTTCCCTGAAAAGACAACACTGTACCAAAGCAATGTTTCAATCCCTACTGATAAAAACAACTTGGCAATTCCGAGGACACAGTGAACCATGATAAACATCTCACTGACTTTGTGCGCTCTGAACCAAAGGCTGACATTTCTGTTCACGGTAGTTGCCTTGTGTGAATTAAAATCAGTATAAAATTTGCTCCAGCAAGCAGCTTTCAAGTGCAGTATTGCGCAATACAGTTTAACTCACAAATGCTGATGGATATTCGAGCTTCCAGGTGACATCTGCAGGAGGTTTGCTTACAAGTTTGTACAGTATATTCAACCCATCATTCTGTGGTAGAAGGGAATATGTCCTTCCCATACTTGTGAATCTTTGCCAAAATCGATAAACTTCAGCAGTGGAAGAGAATGCTTCTGACTCACCCCTACTCCCACTGTGAGCCATGGTTGTGTCTGCCATTGCAACTACACAGAAGGAATTTGGATGCCAGGAGGACCAGTGCCATGCAACCTGTGATACATCGCTATGGATTTCAATAGGTCTTTAGGTCTTGTTGCTGGTGTAATTGTGGCCAAAGATATAACTGATAGTTCTGCCATTTTTTAGTGGGTTTGGAGTGAGAGCATGTTTGGCTTACAATAGAAATTTCTTTTGAAGTACAAACATAAAAATCACAAGTACTTTGGTACTGCTATCAAATATTGTAATCTTTTACAGATCTTGTTTCCTTCTCATCCATGTAATGAACATATGATGTTTTGTGATGTTTTTGTAGTGCAAAAGAAAGTATAAACCCTATGTGAATGAAACTTTCAGCTTCTGACTCAACTCAGCCCTCATTGCAATCAGTGTCACTTTTTCTCTTTAAATATTTTGCCTTTGTAGTTTATGTATCTTCAAATACTCTTAGGGTCTGTAAGTACAGTGAGAAGCACTATGGAAATATGTATTAATGTTTTATATACAGCTTTGAAATCACGGGTGTAATACTGTAATTTCAAGATGCAACTCCCCCCTTTTTCTTTATGATTGTTTTTTGCTATAAAGTTACAATGATTTTTCTGCCTTCCAAATGCTTAAGATTGAAACAAAAGCATTCTGTAGGTGTGGTATCTCTTTGTGTATATGACATCTGAAGAGCCTGTTTGTTTTCATATTTTGAGTGCTGCCCAGAATGATTAGCTCTATTCAACTAGCTCATTGCTAATTTTAGTTTGGCTTCTGGATATATTTGACACAAATACAGTGCATGTCTTAAAGGCAATTCCATTGAAGATAACAAATAACAAAAATGCACAAAAAATTGGGCTTTGGTATGAAAAAGTTATTTGCCTAGTGTACTGGACCCTTCAGAAGCCATCTAAACCTTCTTCTGTGTAGCGGGGCCTTTAGGACACTCAGAGGGCTAGCTTTCCCATGGAGCTTGTGACTTTCAGATCAAAACTCGCATTTCACTGACTATAGTAAACCTTTCCTTAAAATACCAGTTCATTGCTAGCTCAACCCCCATTCTCCACTCTCTAGGGTATGTTCTGGAGGAGCCTCATGTCCATCCTGCAGCTGAAATATTTTAGATTTGNGCTCAACCCCCATTCTCCACTCTCTAGGGTATGTTCTGGAGGAGCCTCATGTCCATCCTGCAGCTGAAATATTTTAGATTTGGAGATCCTAATCCTGTTGTAGAAGGGAAATGAGTCAAATGTAAACTGTCATATGCTTCATTAATATTAACACAATTGCTGTTGTTTCTTTATGGCNTCTCCACTCTCTAGGGTATGTTCTGGAGGAGCCTCATGTCCATCCTGCAGCTGAAATATTTTAGATTTGGAGATCCTAATCCTGTTGTAGAAGGGAAATGAGTCAAATGTAAACTGTCATATGCTTCATTAACACAATTGCTGTTGTTTCCTTATGGCACCGTGATCTCTGAGCCTCAGCTAATTTTGGTATGTGCTGTATGGCCTGGCTGTGAGAACCCAAGGGGCCAAAGGCAGTGGGTAGGTGTGGGCCTACAGGAAGGAGATTAGTGAGTTGTGGGGGGCAGCCCTGTAAGGACAGTGAATTGTGTATCTGCTCTACTCATGCTGGAGCCCAAAATCTGACCCAAGGCAGGTGTGTTTACAGCTGCAGCAGTTGTATTTATGGATTAATCTTTGAGTGTTTGGAAATATGTGTGTGTGTACCTGTTAAAATTATAAACATTAACTCGAAGAGCTAAAGTTGCTGTGATGATTAGTCACTGAAGGGAAAAACCTTGACTTATATTCTGTAATTTTGTTTCATTCTGTCATTTGGCTTCCAGAAATCAAAGCACCACTCAGGCTCATACTGTTTCCTGCTATTCCTGAGTCTAACTTCATATCTGCTGGCAATTCCTGGGTAAATAGAAAGTATAGGCTGCTGGCCCTTACTTCATTCAGAAATACTCAGCCCAAAGAAACCAGTTAGCAAAACAGAGTGGGACTACAGCTGGTAGTGGACTGGCTGGTGACCCTCCTCAGAGTGACAAACCCCAAGAGCATTTCAAACATGTGCCTAACCATCAGCATTTGTTATTGCAACCATAATTACCTGGTATTGAGATCTCCCAAACTCTGCAGTATGAAGCAGGTGAGTGGTTGAGTAGAGCTCTACAATATGCTGTGGTCTTGGCAGCAACAGCAGTAGCCAACAACCTTCCAGTGAGTCAGAAGTGGATTAGGTGTAGAAGCAGTGGGTTTTTTTATCATTATATTTTATACTCCATTGGCTCAGCTTTTACTGGCAATTGAATTGATCTATGTATTGCTTTGTGTTTTCTATATTTGCCATACTATTTAATGCCAGTTTCTGACTTTTCAGGTGATATTTCCAAACACTAGCTGCATAAGGCCTGTTTGACCTCCAAGATATGGCAAAAAGGGGTGCACTCAGTCAAGCATGGCAGTTGAAATATGTTTGTGACATTTTTGATATAATCTGTAATGATTTGAGACGTTCATTAACCTCCTATTTGTAGGGTAAAGAAAAAAAAAAGGCCTATAATGATTTTTGACTAAGAAAGGGACAGCAGTCCTAATATCTGATGGAAAATCCGTCTGATGCATTTACATTCTGCAGTTCCAACTGGGCAGAGCGTTTGCTTTCACTGCCTGTTTATTATTTTTTTTTCCTGTGGGGCAGAACATTAATTTTTGATCACTCATGGGTTTGGTGACATCCACCTAGGCAGCTGCTGCATTCTGTGCTAGTATTCCTGTGGTCTGAAACATAGGAATCTGTTACTTGTCTCACAGAGCTCTCAGGCACCTCAAGTCAAAATGGTGCGGTGTATCACAGAAGCAAATAAAGTATCAATAAGACATGAGTGACCTGTCTTTAAAGCGAGCAAGTAAAATTCTGCTCTGTGCTCCTGCTGCTATGCTGCTGCTGGTACACACCAGCTCACACTTGCTGTCAGTTTGGAGATGTGAATTTCGTGCTGCAGTCATTACTGTGTGTGTAATTCTGAGAACTCCTGGGCAGCTCATTCCTCTACTTACAATTGTAACAGTCAAGCAAACCCCCCCTCTGACAGCGGTAGGCTTTGACCCGGTCCCTAAAGCTTAATCCCGCTCAGCTCCCTCTTCTAGTTCCCCTTTTGAATGGTGAAAGGTGTGCTGCAGAGACTGAAGGGAAAGGTAAAATATTCGGCTTAGAAAGAAAAGATTCATTCTCTACTGTAAGCATGAAAATCTGTGTTGTGGGAGAGTCAATATACATGTGGGCTGTTATCCTGCCCCTACTGAGTTCCCTTGCTGAAGGACTGTAGAACAAAAAATGTTATTAGTGATGAGTGTGTGTCTACAGCAGGTGTTGTGACTGATAGAGACCTTCTTCTAAACTTTGAGGCTGACTGTGGCTACTGAGGTGTTTTAAGTACTCACTGGTTTGCTTCACTCTTCATTACACAACTGGAAGCATTTATCATTTACAAGAAGCATATACTTACATTCTTTCTTTCATTTTGCATATTAAAGGGCTTTGCATATTTATTAGCTGACGCTAGTGAGCATTATATGCTTCTCATTTGTTTGTGGTTGTCTGTATTTCCTGCTGTTAGCAGTCCAGCAGGAAGCCAAAGGAAGAGATTACAGGAGTAGCGGTGTTAGGCTTCTCCACTGGATTTTCAATGAACATTACATTCATACAAAACTACGTTCAAAATATGGACACTTATGGGTGACCATGGACAGCGAGGTGAAATGACTGAAACACACCTTGTGTGTGGCTGTCAACACTATTTTTCTCTTTGTATACTTCCAGCCACATCCCATTGTGCACTGGCCGTGTTTCATTTCAGATTTAAAAATGAAGTGCTTCCTTCCGAACACAGTGCTAATCCCTGTTCAAGGTTTACACAACAAACAGGGTGAGACTGCTTCTCCTTAATGGACCGTTCTTTCCCCCTGAGGAAACAAGTTTCTAAGACTTGCACTCTTACATGAAGTTGCATTTCTTCTGTTTCCTTGCAGTGTACCCATCTCCTGTGCTAACTTCTGTAATATATAGAACAAAACGTCTGCATATAAATGTATACTTCACACGGCCCTCCTCCTGCGAAGGGCAGTGTTGGGGTACCCAGGGACCACTGGGGTACCACTGGCTCAGGTGCACACACAGCCAGGTGCTGCTCGCCTGTGGCCGAGAAGGCAAACAGACGCGTTGACCACTGCCCCTCGGGGCTGCCTTTTTCCTGCGTCCCGACGGCGCGGAGCCCCGCAGGGAGCCGAGCCGGGGTCGGCTGGGCGGAGGAGTAGCGGGGCGGGAGGGGGGGAGCAGGTGAGGGCGGAGAGGTGCTGTGCCGGGGGCGGGCGCGGGAGAATGCTGAGGCCGGCCAGCGGAGAGCAGCCTGACGCAGCGACGGCCCCGGCCGCGGCGGGCGGGAGGATGGCGGGCGGTGGCTGGGCGCCACGGGGCTGAGGGGCGGCGCCGCCGCTGTGCCGTGCCGAGCCGTTCTGTGCCGTGCCGCGCCGCGCTGTGCCGCGGTCGGCCAGGCGCCGCTGCAGGCTGGCCCCCTGCGGCTGCCTGAGGGGCGGCGGCGGGCGGGCTGCCGGGATGATCCGGTTCCGGAGCTCCAGCATCAGGTCGCTGAGCGCGGAGATGAAATGCACGGTGCGGCTGCTGGACGACTCCGAGATTTCCTGCCACATCCAGGTGCCGGCGGGGAGAGAGGGGCGGCGGCGGGGAGTCTCTGCGGGCAGCGGCACCCCAGCACGGGAGCGCAGAGCCGGGTCGGGACTCGGGCGGCTGCCCTCCGGCGCAGAGCAGGTCGCAGGGCCCGGGCAGCGGTTCGGAGCGGCCGCGGCGGGAGCACCCCGCACGACCCGTTTTCCTGCACGACCCGTTTCACTGCGCGGGGCTCCGCGCACCTGCGGCACGGGCAGCTGCACCTTTCTCGCCGCTTCCCGCCGCGGCGCTGCGCCACGGCACGGCACGGAGCCCCTCCGGCCGCTACTAGAGCTGCGGGGTCCGCCGTGCTCCGCATCCCCCGGCACGGCATCCCCACGGGCAGGAGGAACCCCCTGGGCTGCGGCGACCTCCGGTAGAGGCGGTCCCCGGCGAGGAGGGGGACCGCGGTGTCGCCTGCCCCGTCCCGCAGCGCGGTAACGGAGCGGCCAGTGGGCGCATCTTGCGGCCGCGGTGGTGTGCGAGAGGACCTGCTCTGCGGGGCCGGGAAAGCCCTGCACCGGGAGCAAGGCCCGCGGCGTGCAGATAGAGGAAACGCAGTTACCGAGGTGGTAGGCAGAGTTGAAAATGAAGTGCTGCTCCCTTTTCCTCTTCGTTCAAGGCAAAAGATAACTTATGGAAGGATTTTCAGTGATAGTAGTTGTGCTGTTGGAAAGAAAGTCCAACTTGCTGTAGTCCATCTTCCTAATTACTTAGTTCCTTTTTATTCCTTTAAGTAATAACGGTAAGAGAGCAAAGAGTAAGGAGTGTGGATTTCTGGTGTTGCAGCTATGTAGTGTGTGAAAGCAGAAGTATTTCAGGTGTCCTAACAAGATCCAAACTCTGATGCGTTAGGGAAGGCTTACAGATTCTTAATCTGCAAGTGTTAGAAACCAAGTTACACTGTTGTAAATTTCAGTGGCATTAATAAAATCACTGAGATGAACTTGGCATCCAGATCAGAAGATGTGAGTGGCTTTCTAGGATCTTGTTTGTCACTCATAGTAGGTCTTTTGTCTCTGGTGGTATAAAATATCCACAGCTTTAGGTTGGTGGTCTTATGCAAAAGCCTACTGTGGCTGAAAAAAATCAAACAGAAAACAGACTAGACTAGATTAGACCAGAATAACTGAAAGGGACCTACAATTATCATCTAGTCCAACTGCCTGACTAGTTAAGCACTGATCAGAAGTTGAAGAATCTGATGAAGGGCATTGTCCAAATGCCTTTTTTTAAGGCGCCTAGAGGCTTGGGGCCTCAACTACCTCTCTAGAAAACCTGTTTCAGTGTTTGACCACCCTGTTAGTAAGGAAATGCTTCCAAATGTCCCATCTGAACCACCCCTCAAGCAGCTTTGAGCCATCATCTCACGTCCTCTCACTGGATCCCAGGGAGAAGACATCAGGAGCTCTCTCTCCATGTCCCCGCCTTAGAAGTTGCAGAGCTGAGGAAGTTGGGGCTGTTCAACCTGGAGAAGAGAAGGCTGCGTGGAGACCTCATAGCAGACTTCCAGTATCTGAAGAGGGCCTATAGGGATGCTGGGGAGGGACTCTTCGTTAGGGACTGCAATGACAGGACAAGGGGTAACCCTAAATATTCCATGATTCTATGAGTTCACCGCTCAGCCTCCCTCTCTCCAGCCTAGACAAACTCGGAGCCCTCCGGAGCCCTCAGCCGCTCCTCCCAGGACACGGCTTCCAGTCCTGTCACCAGCCTTGTTGTCCTCCCTTGAATGCAATCAAGGATCTTTACATCCTCTTAAACTGTGCGGCCCAGCACTGCAGACAGTGCTCAAGGTGAGGTTGCACCAATGCCGAGTATAGCAGATATCACCTCTTTTGACAGGCTGGTGACACTGTGTTTGGCGCACCCCAGGATGGATTTGCCCTCTTGGCTTCCAGGGCACACAGCCGACTCACGCTGAGCCTTGCTTTCAGCCAGCACCCTCAGATCCATTTCTGCAAGGCAGCTCTATAGACCCTCCTCTTCTGATCTGTACTTACGTACTTGTTTTCAGTCAAATATTATGCAGCCTGGAAGTAACAGGAAATTACTGAAACTTGTACCTGTGTCTTTGTAGTGCTCTTGTTAATGAGTAGTGTGGTTAAAATACTGTAGCATAATGGGTAGGAAGCAGAATGGTCCTCGAGTATTTTCTCTGAGCCCAGTGCAGTTTAGCATCTTTAAAGATTAGTGTTTTTTTAACAATGATGATTTTTAAGTCAGAATCTGAGCTGGTGTCATTACAGTTCTGTAGATGTATAGTGCTCAACAGATTTATGTGTGCTAGAATACGCCCTTTGATGCCCACAGGACAGAAAGAAACAGTCATTACTTTGGGTGTTACATTGTGCAAAGTGACGTAATGAGCTCAGAACAAATTGAATCCTACTGTGTCCTGGTGGCTCATCCCACATATAATGCATACAGGCAAAACGTGTTTTAGGCTACAGCTGAAATTTTTTCACTATTGTAGTTTAAGGGTAATCCTGAAAATTGAATTCTGTTATAAACTCATCTAGAATTATTTTCCTGAGTGTGCACACTGACCAGAAACACTTGAAAGGTGTGAATGGCTCCTGGTGTGGTTTTTTGTTCATTTGTTTGTTTTGTTGTCTTCTTTTTTCCCCTTTTAGATACTGAAATTCTGATCATGTAAATGCAGATCCTAGGATTAAGAATTACTTTGCTCTTGGTCACTTCAGCAGAAACATGCAATTAATGATGACATTTCATAGCTTTGACTTACCTTTCATTCATTCCTATACTAAATTCTACCTCTAGTTACCCCTTACCTATCACTGTATCTATAGAGGAGATATAATTTAGTTGTATTATTGATTTATCCTCTTGGATGTGCATAGCTCTGAAGACACTAGACTAACAAATCTCAATTCACTCAACTTCTTGTCTGTAGCCTCTCAATCAGATTTCTGTTTGAACTTCACAATGTGGACAAAACTTGCTAATTTCATTTTTGAATGGAAAAAATAGAAGCTGTGAGTTGTGTATGTGCATATTGCTGCATATACAGCAGGACAAATAGCCCAGATGATGTGCTGCTGGGTTAGCAGCAGAGATACCAGGGTTGTGCCAGCTGGAACATGTTGGACAGCTGTGTTTTGGTCACTAAGAAGATAAGAAAGCCTAATTCTACAACACTGAGAAATGCCAACAGTGTTTTAAGGACATGGGATGCAGTAAAAACCAGTGATGACTGAAATCCTAGCTATGCATTTTCAGGGGGAAAGGAGGGGAGATAAGCAGCTAGTTTGGATGGTGAGATATGTACTTGATGATTTGCTTCATTTTAGCACACTAAGTTTTGCCAAACCTTACTTTTTTAAGTGTATCCTGCCAGCAGTTGGCTTGCACATATAGGCTGGTATCAGAGGCCCTCAGTACCACTTCAGTGCAGAGATGTCAGCTAATTAAAATCTCTGTGGATGCACTGTATGTCTTTGGCCCTGCAAAATGTGCAACTAGAAGTGTATGTTACTTAGCTAAAACACTGGGATGTAGTTTAGGAGAAGAAGGCAGAGGCAGATCTACTCAGGTTCTGCATGCATATGTGTGTGTGTGTTTGTTTTTTTTTTTTGGGGTGTGTGTGTGTGTTTGTTTGTTTTTGTCTCCTGATGCAAATTTCATAGTGTTTAAGAAGTAAAATAAAATATGCTTTTGTTTTTACTATTAAAGCTCTTTCAAAGCACTGTTTCAGCAAGCCAACAGGCTAATAAATCCTGCTTTTGGAAATTAAGTTTTATAGCAGACAGTGTAGTGACAGCATATGGGGTGTTGTGGGGATTTGCATTTGCAGACTCCAGCCAACTAGTTATCGAGCTATGCAGCCGCCATGTAGGTCACCAAGTTGCTCAAGGCTAGGTTTTCAACTCAAAGGTCACAATTCAGTGTGTCGTCCTCCTCATCTGAGAGAATTCGTTACTGCAAATTAGCTGAAGTGGTGACAGACACAGGGAAGGGCTAGGGCCCGAGGGATGTTTAACTAATTCTTGTGATGACATTTATTTTCCCATGTTTTTTGTTTGTTTGTGAGGCCTCTCTGGGACCTGTATGCTGGGGCAGTCTTACAGCAGCAGTAAGGTGAAGTCATAGTGGCAATGCTAAAATTGAGAGGTTATGAAAAACAGCCTGGAGGGCCAGTGGTCACTGTTTGTTTCCATGTGCAAGAGAGAGAGGTGACCTGCTTGTGCAGTCTGCCTGATAAAGCACAGAACGAAAGCTTGAAAGAGGGCACTGGGGGAAGCAGGTATTCAAAACTATTGGAAATGTGTCTGGAGCAGCAGGAAGACCTCCTTTCTGGAGGTACTAATGAGATACTTATTTTCTGAGTCACTGGCATAATGAGCACTTCTATTTTTTTTCAGGCTTTATGCAGTGACTTCACACATTTAATTAGCCTTTAACCCCAGCTGGTAACTAAGCCCCACAGAGCCACTTGCACCCACTCCAGTGGGGTGAGGAAAAGAATCACAAGGGTAAAAGTGAGAAAACTCGTAGGGTGAGATGAACAGCTTAACAGGTAAAGCAAAAGCCATGCACACAAGCAGAATAACAAGGGATTCATTCACCACTTCTCATCACCAGGCAGGTGTTCAGGCATCTCCAGGACAGCAGGGCTCCATCTCACATGGTGGTGACTTTGGAAAACAAGCACCATCACTACAATGTCCCACCTTTGTTCTTCTTCCCACAGCTTTTATTGCTGAGCATGACATTGTATGGGATAGTCCATGGGTCTGCTGGGGTCTGCTGTCCTGGCTGAGTCCCCTCCCAAGTCCTTGTGCATGCCCAGCCTGCTTGCTGGTGGTTTGGGATGAGGAGCAGAAAAGGCCCTGACTTTGTGTAAGCATCTGCTCAGCAGTAGCTGAAACATCCCATCTGTTGATAGCAGTTACCAATACTGTTTCCAGCACAAATCCAAAACATATCCTCATACTATATACTACGAAGAAAACGAACTCTGCCCTAGCCAAAACCAGTGCAACATCTTAAACAGTAAGGTTAGTTTTGTTTGTTTGTTTGTTTATCCATTTATTTATTTATTTTCTTGGTTTATCCTGTAAGATTACTTGTGCTTATTGCAGTTCTGAGTAAAGCTAACTGTCAGTATGATAGCCTGCTATTAAATATGTAAGTACACCTTGGTTCAGTGGTGCCACCGGCATGCTTTAGGGTGGGGGCTTCAGTATACCTCATTTAAGTGAAGTGACTACTGCTACTGTTTCTTTAACTTTTTAAAAAATCTAAGTGTGCATTAGTAGCCGTTATAACTCAAAATGTATTTCTTTATAAGAGGTTAATACAAAATTGAAAGCTCATTCTTGAAAACTGCTATGTTAAATATATTACTTACTTTTGAAATTACTGAAAGTTTTACTTTATTTCTTGAGCTGCTGAGGTCAAGTTATGCACAACCAAGGATAAAGTTGGCATGAATGAGGCTTTTCTGTCAGCTGGAACTTGTTATTGACAGTGGTAGTGAACTTTGTTGTCTGTGTGTTTATTTGTAGAAATACTGTATGACTGGATCTTGTGCCTCAGCGCATGTGTAAATTTGTGTGATAAAGCAGGCCTTTATAATGATGCAGATTTTTCTTTGTGTGAGGTTTCCCAAACAAAAACTGATATAGGTATCCCCCAAAATCCCCTGGCTATACTACTGATTTTTTGTTTAATGTACCTAAATGATTATTTGATTGCCGTTCAGAAGAACAAACTTGATTTTCTAAGTGTGCCCAGCTTCTGAGCAAGGAGCAGATATAGTTTTAAAAGCTGGTTTAGAAGTCAGGAAGATAACAAGCAGAGGAAAGCTTTGTTTTACTCGCGGTCTGTTCTTGGACCTTTTACCTTTGTTTTTGCCCAAGTCAAAATGAGGGTGACAAAATCTGAGAAGGTTCATCTGAGAAAGCCACTGGTGGTCGAATAGTGTAAGGTGGCCTCTTAGGTTCTTCTTTTGTCTCAATTCAGGAGCAGTTTCTGTGCAGTTTGAATGAATAATGCTGCTTTTAGTTTGGCTAAAAATCTACTTGCTTGATCTTTTGTTTTAAATCCCCGCCCTCCCCCCGCCCTCCCCACCCTTTTAATTGTGTCCTATCCTTTCTAGGTCTTTTTGTAGCACATTGATGACTTGAAACTTGCCTTCTTGCTTAATACTTTCTGCTTGGTCTGCGTCTTGCAGGCAGATGCTAAATTTAATAGAAATCTGCTAACCAAAGAACTCTTTTTAACATCTCTTTAACATTCCCATCCCTTAATAAAGTGTAAAAACCAAAACAGCATGCTGGAGAGGGCTGTGAAGTTAAAGAATAGTGACCATGAATCTCAGTGTGAAGATATGCAAAATGTCAACGATTTGGAAAAATAAGTGGGAAAGGAAAGGCAGCATGAGCATGAAAAGAGCAGAGAGGCCAGAAATGAGAAGGCGGCAGAGAACCATAGCTGTGGAAAGGGAAAGGTTAAGGGATTATGTAGACAGCAGGCAGGAGATTTAGTGAATATATATTTATCCTGTAAGCAATGTCAGAACTGTAAACGGCAAGTGCCTTGAGCTGCTGGGATGATGCTGTAACAGTCCAAAATAGTAAGACAAGATAAGGAAGGAGATGCAAGTTTGAATAGGTTCTGTGCTGTGTTCTGTTGATGCATATTGGTAACTGTGTACTAGGGCTCGTATTCCTAACTTCATGCTTAAGACTCTAATTGTACAGTTACAATAAGTACTCTTGGTGACAGTTGCAGATGAGAAGCCTCTCTAATTAAGCTAAGCTGATGGGTTAAAGCTACCTCTCTTGTCATTTTGTGCTTTTGATTACATTTGCACTAACTTGTTTTCTTTTTAATATCACTTATTGATGTGCTCTTAGCTCCTTCAAGAGCTGAAAAGGAAATAAGAATAGAAAGTGCTATTAGAAAGTTATTAGGGTGTCGGGAGTTCTCATTACAAGCTGAGAAAGTAATTGTCTTGATGGATTTTGGTAGGTATTTGTGGAGGTCAGCATTTGCTTAACATTGGTTTCTATATTTCTGGTACGGTAAAAGCACATATGTACTTGCCATATTTCCATGTTGCTACCAATTCACAAGCTCTGTTCCTTCTTGTATTTCTTAAATAAAAATTTGGCTTATGAAGGATTTTATCCAATATATACTAAATTACCTTTGTGTTGGATAAGGATTATTAATGATGTTGAATTAGTTTTAGTCTGCAGTCCATGTTGTCTTCTTAATGAACAAAGTCTGTAATTTCTCTATCCTAATGGTGATGATCTTGCATTTTAGCTGTGGATTTCCTGTGTATTGCATTTGACACTGTAATTCATGTTTTGATTGCTAGTAAATAAAGGTGGGGGAACTTAGATGTGTGCTTAAGGACTTATCTGATCCAGGGTCGAAGATGAACATGTATTTCAGTAAGTACAAACAGTGTAGATGTTAAATATTTCAATGTATTGGTGAGGCCTGGTGCTGCAGTGTGGAGGAAAAAAAATGTGAAAAATGCAGGTATTCTCAGACAAAGTTAACTTGTTATCAGGAACAAGCTAAAAGGATACTTACTGCTTAAAAATGTAAGTATAATCTTTTAACTTTTACCCACCTTTTGTTTTTCTCACAGCTTTGAATATGGGTTTTCACATTCTTTACTCTTGCACATGTTTGGATGCTGGCTGAACAGTAGGGGTGGAGCTGTAGTTATAATAAAAAGCAGCTGGAAAAATCAATAATACCATGCAGCCCAGCTTAGATCTCCAAACGGCAAATTGTGGGCTTGATCTCCTGAGGTGAAACGTGGCTCCTCTGAGATAACAGGGTGCTTTATGCTTGCAGGAATTTTATACAGTCTTTCATCCTGAAAGGGCTTTTGGCACCTCATGAGGGTTAGACCTCTTACACCTTGAAATGCGCTCCTCTGTCTAGGCATCTTCAGTGCACTGATATAGATCTCATACAGTGGGCAGCTGAAAAGCAGAATTAATTGCCCAAAGAATAGCACCAAAATGGATAATTGGTGAGCAAGTACTGTATTCTTTTGATTGTATTTGTGTAGATTGACTAAGTCAGGAATGATTTAATAATGTGTATCAATGCTCCTCATATTACCTTTAACAAAAGAAAAGATTAGTGGCTTTTCTATGGGAAGGTGAAATTGTGAGTCTGGATTTTGCCTGGTTGTTACTGGTTGTTGCTGGTCCTCTGGAACAGACGCTATATTAAAATCTCAAGGTTTAAACATTAAGGTTAAAGAATGAGAGAAATGACAGCTGATTTTTTAGCTCTGTCTCAAAAAAAGCAGGTAGCATATGAGGACTGGAGAGTAATTCTGTGATAAAATGCTTGTTTTCTGTATCCAGGACTCTGTCCTTCTGTGTATTTTGGCTTATTAAATCTAAAAATGTCTCTCTTTGTATTTTCCTTATTCTCCCTCTCTCTTTTTGCACTTCCCTTCCACTCCCCAGTGTGGATAATATCAATCTGTTGGCAAGGTTCATAGCATTCATAGCATCTTTCTCTCCTTTTCCTGTTAAAGTCAAGCTGTTGCCAGATGACTTCTACTGTGTCTTTCCTGGCTGCATATGGAAAATATCTCCTCATAGTTCTTCCTTCAGCTGAAGCTGCTACCTGTTCCTTCATTGTTTGTTTGCTCAAATGCAACCTCATTTTTTTGCTAGACTTGCTTTCTCAGAGACCCATTCTAGACCTTACGAATCATCTTTTTGTTCACATTGGATCAACTTGTTCTTACTTTGTTTTAACTCCTTGTCTGACAGTGAAAACATAATTGGGATAATTCAGCTGTAATTAATTTAATACCTTCTTTAATGTTGTAAAATAAAAAATACCCCTCAAAAAGGCCTCCCTCCCTCAAAAAAAAAAAAAAAAAAAAA
>NDXB01021713.1:10315-25577 GCA_002631895.1 Agapornis roseicollis | reverse complement strand
AAAAAACCCCCCAAAAAAAAAAAAAAAAAAAAAAAAAAAAAAGAGAACAAAACCAAACCAACCTAAACAAAAAAAGCCCCTAGACACTTTTCTTCCTTTACTCCTTTGCTGTTTATTTTACCCTTTCCAGCTCCTGGAATTCAGTCCATAAAAGCTTTCCTGTTTTCATCTTTTCAGGGTTAAACACATTGTCTTTGATGCAGGTATGTTGGTAATCAGTCCTTGTCCTCTGAGATGGATGCTGTTCTCCAGCTAATGATTAATTATGGCAGTAGTAGACCAAGTGTAAACAGTAATTTACATTTACAATGTGATAGTAAACCATCTTACTCATGATTGCTCTTCATGGGAGTTACTGAGAAACTCGATTAAGGAGGACTCAGGGATGAAGAATGAACGCTGATGTTTCAGTACTGCTACATTTAGAGGAAAAGTTTCTCCTGACTGAAAATAATGCTGGAAACTTGAGATAAAATGTTTCACACCAGTCTGCATAAGGTTAAGTGTATGCGTAAAATTCCTCTGCGTTGCTCATAGCCAGAAATGAGAAGGTATGGGCTACATACCATGAGTTCTTTTTCACCAGAAGGGTTCGCAGGCAGAAACAACTCCTGCAATAACTGAAAATCCAGCTATTCAAGATAGTTTCAGTAAGAAACTTAAGTGGCTGCAAAATGTTTGCTCTTTAAAGACTTCATCTGGAAAAATGTTAAGCGAGTCAACATCTTCATTAAAAACACTTGTTATTTTTCCCTTGTTTACATGAACCACATGAAGAAGTAAACAATCTGGATTGAAGATGTTCTTTGCTGCTTGTGAGTATATTATCTCACAATGATATTTGTCCCATACCTGGCCATATTTTGTCCTGATGTTGCAATATATAAACTTCCTATAAAAGGGCACATGTTGCAAAAATAACTTTGGGTATTTCTAACAA
The DNA here is from genome assembly GCA_002631895.1 of Agapornis roseicollis. Taxonomy (NCBI): domain Eukaryota; kingdom Metazoa; phylum Chordata; class Aves; order Psittaciformes; family Psittacidae; genus Agapornis; species Agapornis roseicollis. Next base: position 24,637 of record NDXB01021713.1, on the reverse strand, counting down.
CACTGCATAAAACCTTTTTAATGCAATCAGTTTCTATGCTTGCTTTTTTTGATCTTTCATATATCTGCAACAGAAACAAAAAAGAAATGGGATTCAGAATTAAAACAAATACACAATTCCCTGATGCCCCCAGATTTAAACAGTATGAGAAGAAGTTACAACAGGACATAATAATTTATTAAATATAAAGAGAACAAAAAGCAGTCACAAACAACTTCGAGTTAATGGTAAAATCCTGTGGAAAATGATACATAAAGTTCAGACTTCAATGGTGTATTTGCATTATTTCCAGGCTTGAAAGCCAGTCTACATTTTTGTCTCCAAAATTGAGTTCCCATGTGAACTGCCTTTTGGGAATGGATCCTGGACCCTTCTATTTGCCAGTCAATGCCTGGGAATTGGTCAGCAAGAATGCTAATTGGCACGGACTGGAATTTTGGCAGGCAATGCCCTTGTAGTTTGCTAGCAGGGGTGGTGGATTTCAACACCCCAAAATGTTTGGAGGGTTTTAGTAGTTTTGGTATGCATGCAATCTCTGTTTTTCAAAAAGAAAAAGAAAAAAAGATTTTGTGAATGACCTAAAGATATAATTTACAGTTCAGATACTAAGCCATGTGACATGGTAACTCTGTTCATAATGCTGTCCTTTTAAGTGGAAAATCTGAAGTATTTTGTGGGCCATCTTAAACATTTGGTGGGAGGAACAGCACTGGTTTTAGTAGGTGTGTATAAAATAGCTGTGCTTAGGGTCTGTGGCTGTGATCTTGGATCTGAACCTGTAATCTCTTCTGGGATGACAGGCATTTTTTTGAATGCTCTTATCAAGAGAGTGATGCAAAACTATCCCACAGGATCAGGACATCAGTTGGGGGTGTTTTTTTTTTGTTAATTTTACAGACACTAACCTCGTAGTGGAGTCAGAAACAAGACATGATAGTTTATTGGAATTTTTTAATTGCAAAAATGAAGGTGAGATGCTCTATGGAGTGCTGTGCGCACCACAGAGATCTACAGCACATACTTTTAATCCCATTTCTTTAGGCTTTTCAGGGTAAAAGGTAATCCTTCACTTTGTTACTTTAAAATTGGGTAACAAAGATAAATACTGAGCAAAGAGTGAGTGATGGTTGCTCTTGCATTAGATGGGATAGTTACCTGGCATGCAAGGTGAACTCTGAAGCTGTACAGCGCCAGCCTGAACCTAGTTGACTTCAGGGTGACCTGGAGACACTCAATGTATCAATAGGTGGAGTGTACCAAACACACAGATCCTATTTGCTCCTACTCTGTGTGAACTTTCTTTAGCTCCATCCTGGGAAAAGAGAGGAAACAGCAGAGGCTTTTACAGATGGTGCTGTGAGTGATTCAGCATGCGGACTCAGCTGCTCACATGAAATCGCTCCATCAGCTTGCGGTGCCCCTGCCAGTTGCTAGGTGCAGATCCAGGGAGGCTTTTCTGTTTTGACTGGAGAATCCATTCACGTTGCCAGGATTTCCAGGTTAGTTTTCTTATGCCATCTGGCAGTTCGGACTTTACAGTTACCAGAACAGAGAACTTGAGCAGGAATTGTAAGTCCCCAAACCAAACGGTGCTGCTGGTTTGTGGGCATTAAGGCAAAAAGAATGGCACACCTAAGTGAGAAATGAACAGTAATCTTCAGTTTCAGGACAGTGTGTTCATGACAGCTTTGGTTATTTTTGTGCAAGGATTACATGCAGCAAATAAGTAGCAATTTTCATCCTATAGCTTCTTGAGAATCAGAGGCTGGTTTCTGTTTTACCCAGGAGAGTTTATGGTGTAATTTTGGGGGAAACACTATACGGGAGTTCTTAATTCATGTTGTGATGGTGAGAATATACAAAGTAATCTTTGTAGGTGGCCTAAATTTTAACTTATGTAAGGGGGGGGAGGGGGAATACTACTGTAGGAGAAGAAATTCCAGGAGTTGGGTGCTGGTATGTGTGGGGAAGAGAGCAAGGCTCCAGCTGTGTTCATTGATTATGTGGTGCACTGCAGAGAAGATGGCAATATTGACTACACCCTTCCAGTGTTTGCACCTGTTTTTTGTTTTATTCTGTTATTTAGAAACTTTATAAAAAACAGGTTGTACCTTGGAACTGTACCAGTTTCTTCACCTTCCTACTTATTAACTAATTTATTCCTACCAATTTAATTTCTTTTCCTCAATTTTAAAATCAGAAAAATCTTTATATTTTCATAGTCTGCTAGGCTGTCCCCTTTCAACTCATATGGTATTGTTTCCTACCTTTGCCAAAGTCTTAATGGAATTTATATATTTTTAAATTGAGATCCACCACTTTCATTCTGAGTAGTGCAGATTTTTGCCTGTTCATTAAATTTGTGCTGTTATGTGAACTCCTGAATGACACCGTTGTGGTTCAGGAAAAATGGAAATGTTTCTATGTTCTGCAGGGGTTTTCATATAGCAGGAGGAAACAAATGATTTTTGAAAACTAAGCCTCCCTTCCTCCCTAGATGAATTTCCTGTTAAAACTCTTACCACCACTAGCATGCTGTTCTGCATGAATATTCACATCTCTCTTTTTTTATTTCTTTTTTTCCCCTAGGATTTATTTACACATCCTATCATGTTTACAGGAAGTGATACATAATGATACGTATTTTTTGTCATGAGGAAAAATAGTGGATATCTCATGTCCTGAAAAAAATAGATAAAACTGATTTTTTTTTTTTTAAATTCGTAACGCTAAAATATGTCTTTTTATAGTCCTTTTTTAATTCTGTGAATATTTATGCTGTTATTGCCTTGTGATCAGGGCTATCACTGTCGTCCAAAACCACAAGAAAGTTGTATTTCCTTTTCAGTTTTCCATATATGTAGCCAGCACTTTGAGAATAGGTGATGCATTTCCATTAACTTGCTTTTAAGAGCTCTAGCTAGCTGTATCTTTATTGATAGGAAATTAAAGGGAAGATGCAGATGTTGGTTTAGGTTCCTTCCCCTTCTTCCTTCTTCTCCCCACCATCTATAGGTGGGGCTTTTGGTTATTTTGAGAGCACTGGTTTCTAGTAGTGATTTTGGTGCCCTTCTGCTTAGCCAGGCTGTGCTTTGGTGGTTGTCCAAGAAAGACGGAAACTCCACCAGGTGTTGGCAGGTCTGCTCCAAGTGGTAATATATTCTTCTTGATGTCCAGGCAGGTTGCTAATTAATGCCTGTTTTGTCTTTACCCCCAACATGCTCCAGACTGACCTCTGTGATTTTCTTATTGGCTGCCTGTCTCAGCACTACTAAAATTATTTGTATTACCCTTTTCCCCTATGAAGCAAGCCTCTTTGCTTTCAGACTTAGCTACATGGCTTATCTGTTGAGGAAGGAACTTCTTTTTTCTGTTCACTGCAGCAAAGTGGCTCTTTCCCTCTCTATTCCTAGTTGCAGGGATTTTTTTTAAGAACAAGCAGGAAAGCACAGTGACATGTAAATCCTTTTTGAAATTCCTAATTCGCTGACTTGACAGTATGCAGGCAAGACAAGAAGAGCTATGTTAATGGTGAACCTGCAGAGCTGGTTTGTGCCCTACATACTGTTTGGCAGTTCTCTGAGAGATACAGAAGGAACTGCATTTTCTAACCTCTCTCTGCCTCCTCTGTCTCCAGAGAATTCACTGCTTATGCAGAAACGAAGTGTTTGCTGGAGGAGGATTGTGAGTGTTTTATCCTGCAGGCTGAATGATGAAAAAGGGTTATGAATCCAGGGGGAAGCCAGTTTAACAAATTCCGTTTTCCTATTGTGTCCATACAGATTTGATACTGCTTTGTAATTAAAATTGGATATGCTTCTACAGAATATTCCTTTTTATCATTTTGAACTAGGTAGCCTTTCCCATGCATTCCTGAAATAGAACAGCTAACCATATGTTTAAAAGAAGAGGGAAATGAAAGGGAAAATACTGTCCATCCAAAGGTGCACTGGGATCCTGTACCAGTATTTCTTTGCAGAAATATCGTAAGTTGAATTTTCTTGCTGAAATAGAGGTTTCTGCTTAATGAACAAGATAATGGTATATTTCTGTTCAAAGTAAACATCATTCTGACACGTTTCATGACTGCAAGATATTTTATGCACCCACTGGAATAAACAGCACACGGGGCTATCTCAGGCACTTCGTTAATGGGTAATGTTGTGTCTGCTTTTACACAACTTTCAGCTAAATCTGAAATCACACTGAACCCCAGCACTTGAGGGCATGTAGGGAGGATTTTGACACTCTGGAGGAAAGTGACTCTGTAAAGTCTTAATGATTGCTCCATCTATGCAGATTTGCTTTAACTGGTGCCAGATCTGCTGTAATATTGATGACATCCTTCACCTTGTTAATGGTCCAAACATAACAGAGCATATGCTGGTATTCTAATTTTGTTATTTATGTAGGGAGATCACAAATAAGCATATAAGGATGTGAACTATGACTACAAATTCCACATGTAACGTGCTTTCCATTAAGTAAATGAAAAATGTTTAAAACTCTGATTCTTGTGCCTTGGGCACATCTCATATCTATTTATAGTGTTCCTAAATGGAATGCTGAGAAGTGTATATCTGGATTTTAAGGATAAAAGCTGCTGTTGGAAAAGAGGCTTTGTGAGTTCTGCAAGAATGACTAGAGAATTCTCCAATCTGGGATAGAAACACTAATGCTTTCCCCTCTGTACATGCAGATACATTCATGTGGGAACATCTTCCCTGAGATTCATAAGAAACATGCAGTTCCTCAGGTGACTATCTGAGATGGAGTATCTGCTGCAGAACTCATGAATGAGAACGTGTTTTGCTAGGTGCAGTCTGGAAAAATGAATTATCATTCATATTTATTATCTGCCTCCTGAGCCTCTCGCACTTTGCAGAGAGAGGAAAAGGAGTTTGCACTGATTACAGCACAGCTGTAGCACCCTTCCCAAGTTTGCAGGGTCATTGTGTCCCTCCAAGTGTTCAGGAGAGATAGAATTGTAGAATCAACTGGAAAAGACCTTTAAGATCATCAGGTCCAGCCATTACCCCACCACTGCCAAGTCCACCACTAAACCATGTCACTGAGGGCCTCATCTGCATGGTTTTTAAACACTTCCAGGTACAGTGACTCCACCACTGCCCTTGGCAGCCTGTTCCAATGTCTAACCACCATCTTGGTAAATAGATCTCACTTGATGCAGCTTAAAGCTGTTACCTCTTGTCCTGTCGTTTGTTGCCTGGTAGAAGAGACTCTCTCCATCCTCCTTTCAGATAGTTACAGGATCGGTTGATTTCCCCCTGAGCCTTCTCTTCTCCAGACTAAACAGCCCCAGTTCCCTCAGCTGCTCCTTCTCACACTTGTGCTCCAGACCCTTCAGCAGCCTCATTGCCCTTCTCTGGGCCCGCTCCAGCACCTCAGTGTCTCTCGTGTAGTGAGGAGCCAGAACTGAACACAGGATTCGAGGTGCAGCCTCACCAGTGCCCAGTACAGATCACTGCCCTGGCCCTGCTGGCCACACTATTTCTGGTACAGGCCAGGATGCCATTAGTCTCCTTGGCTGCTTGGGTAGCCATTCAGGCTGTGTCTGCGTTGTTGCTACTTCAGAGCTGGAGAGTATAGATACTGTGACCCAGAGGGATGTGACCCAGAGGAATGTTAAGTGTTAAGCTTTCCCATGTCTTGTGATTCTCACAAGCAGAGCTCTGACCCAGTGCACAGCAGTGTTTCTGCCAGACCTCAGGTACTCCAGGTAATTGGAAGAATTATGTTTTTCTGTATTGTTTACAAAATAACCATTCAGCAGTATAAGAAGAGAACATGGGAGGAATTCAGAATTTCCAAAAATTACACCGTATGCCTTTCAGAGGCTTATAATTTGGTGAAAGCACAGTCATGTTTCTTCTAGAGCCCATTGTTCCTCGGTGCTAGTGCTAGCCATGGATTTTCACTGTACCCTTTCTGCTTTCTTGCAAAATGGGCTGACAGTAGTTATCCTCCATGTTAGTAATTTGTTTTTCTCTACCATATTACTATTTTATTTTTCCAGGATTTGGCATTTGTAAATGATAAATGTGTGTCTCACAAGTTTGCGTGACTTTCATTCTTAAGAATGTTTTCTGTTTCATTTCTGTAGTTTTAAAAAAATAAAGAGACACCAAACAACCAGAACTCATGCTCCAGTTGTCTCAGTATATCTAATGAATGCAAGGAGCTTACAGCCAGCATGCAAATGGCAGCTTGACACAGAGAATGAAACATGTGAAGTGCATTTCCATGGGCAGTGATAGCAAGTTTACTGTGTTATCACACTATTGCCTCAGAGCCTAAGTCATCAATAAGGACCCCATTTTGCTATGCAGACACAAAGTAAGATACACTTCCATGTCTGAGGATACAGAGATGTAGTTAAATAGTCTGTTATATGAATAAACCAGCTTGCTTCAATTTAGATGAGAAGTCATACTTGAATCTGCATCTGCTCTTGATTCATGGCAGCCAGGAGGAAAAACAATAGTCTGAAGCCTTTTTGCCTACACATTTTACTATGTTGAAGTTGGACAGTGTTTGCTAAGGCAGGCATTAATCTATAAAATCTTAAAATGAAGCTGAGTTACATTCTATGCCTACGTTCTCAATAAGACTGTTGCTTAGGTGGGACGGGCAGATAAAGAAACAATATGGGGCAACATGACATAGTTGTCTCTGCACATTGTTATCTTTGCCAAAAAAAAGAGGGATTTAGAAGATCATAATGGAGTGTGTTTTGTGGTCCCTCCCTCCTGACAGAAGGGCTGACTTGGAAGGAAACATAGAGCCTCTTAGTTTGGAAGTTCTGTTCTGTGAGTGTGGGAGCTGAGGAGGGTAGGTGACTGTTGAGTGCACTCTCAGCAAGTTTGCTGATGACACCAAGCTGTGTGGTTCGGTGGATACACTGGAGGGAAGGAATGCCATCCAGAAGGACCTTGACACGCTTGGGAGGTGGGCTTATGCCAACCTCATGAAGTTTAACCATGCCAAGTGCAAGGTCGTACACCTGGGTCGGAGCAATCCCAGGCACAGCTACAGGTTGGGCAGAGAAGAGATTCAGCCCTGCCGAGAAGGACGTGGGGGTGGTGGTTGTTGAGAAAATGAACATGAGCTGGCTTCAGTGTGCGCTTGCAGCCCAGAAAGCCAACGGTATTCTGGGCTGCATCAAAAGGAGTGTGACCGGCAGATAGAAGGAGGCGATCCTGCCCTTCTACTCTGCTCTCGTGAGACCTCACCTGGGAGTATTGTGTGCAGTTCTGGTGTCCTCAACATAAAAAGGACATGGAGCTGTTGGAACAAGTGCAGAGGNACCTGGGAGTATTGTGTGCAGTTCTGGTGTCCTCAACATAAAAAGGACATGGAAGTGTTGGAACAAGTGCAGAGGAGGGCCACGAGGATGATCAGGGGACTGGAGCATCTTCCATATGATGACAGGCTGAGAAAGTTGCGGTTGTTCATCCTGGAGAAGAGAAGGCTTCCTGGAGACCTCATAGCAGCCTCCCAGTATCTGAAGGGGGCCTCTAGGGATGCTGGGGAGGGACTCTTCATTAGGGACTGTAGTGACAGGACAAGGGGTAATGGGCTCAAACTTAAACAGGGGAGGTTTAGGTTGGATCTAAGGAAGAAATTTTTTCCTGTGAGGGTGGTGAGGCCCTGGAATGGGTTGCCCAGGGAGGTTGTGAGTGCTCCATCCCTGGCAGTGTTCAAGGCCAAACTGGATGAAGCCTTGGGTGGCACAGTTTAGTGTGAGGTGTCCCTGCTTATGGCAGGGGGGTTGGAACTAGATGATCTTAAGGTCCTTTCCAACCCTAACTATATGATTCTATGAGGCATAAAATATGAGGGTCCTTATAGACAGGTTTACAACTGAGTGAATTACAACTGGGAACAGATGGATGAGGAGTACCTGGTGGAAGTGGAAGAAATCACTGGAGGGATGCACAAAGGGTTACATTGAAGCAGCGGACAAGGGAGAAGATCTTTGCATCATTCTTTGGAAAGATACCAGTAAAGTGACATTTGACAGGCCAGAGGGTATGATATCAGGATAATGCAGTCACAAAATGATGGTAACTAAATAATGTCTTGTTTTATTATACCCTTGTCTACTTAGAGGCTAGGAAGAGTAATGATTATTTGTAATAAGAATGTGATTTCAGGAAAAATGTAGGTGCGTGTTAGGAGAACATCATTTTTGTCATACTTTAAAATCAACTGAGCAAATAAGAGCTTTTTAAAAGCCTTCTTTGACAGGTCAAGGATGCATGGGCTGTGAAGTTGGTTGTACTTACTGTGTACTATGTGTGATTCCAAGAACTTAATAAATCTTGGGACTCTTACCAGTAGAACCTCATTTTCAATCAATCAGTGGTACTTTAGTACTTCTTTGTTTCAACTTTGGCATGGAGAACCCTGAATAACATGTAGGCCCAGTTGTGTGCTAGCAGGGTCGAGGTCTTCCGGATGATATTATCCTGATTTAGACTTGCCCTGTTTTGAAGTTGTCCATAATGTTATCTATCAACTTGAAAGGTGAGTCTCAACTGTGTTGAGCTCTTCAACTTCTACAGAATTGCTGTATTTTTACCCAGCAAATTATGTGCATTCTGACCTTGAGTTGTATGATTTTCAGTGCAATAAGCAGCTTTCCATGCTTCAATAAAAAATGACTGAAGTTTTACTGTGAAAAACTCAGAGGTTTTAGCAAGGTGTTAGGGAACATTACAGTAGGGTAAAAGTGCTGGTAAGCTGATTATTGTGTTCCAGTGTAGTTTGCTGCTTTGTAGAAAAAAAGTTGAGACATTAGGGAAAATGAAAATCCATTCAGAAAAAAGAATGTAAATGTTTCTGTTGATTTGTATTAGGCATTTGACTAAGTTGAATTAAGCCAGATTAGTTTACTAAATTAGAATAGGTAAAATTAGAGTAGATAACAGGCTTTTAGCATGAGGAAACCAGCTTAAATGTTAGTTCTGAAAGACTGCAAGATAAGGAATGTCTGTTGGAAAATTAATGAGTAAAACAAAAACTTTTTATTGAACATTTCACACTTGGCTTTCAAAAGATTGTTTAATGTGATTAAGGATTGTGTGGTGAAGAATGCCAACAGACTGTGACTGTTCTCAATTCCTGACCAAAAATGTGAAGGAAAACTGATTGCATGCTTACTCCATTATTCATGAATAAGATACTATGTGCAATGTTTAATATGGCACACCTGAATTATGAAAGTGGTTTTCTTATTTGCAACAGATTTCTCCTGTATTGGATAATCAGAAGTGAATGCAAGTGTACCTAGTGCTCTCATTACTGCTAGAGATGTAAGAGTGAGTTATGCAAATGCACATATCTTCTATTACAGCTGAATTTTAGAATACTTAAAATTAAGAGTTTTTTTCATCAGTGGCAGTTAGGCTATATGACAGATTACACGTTCATTAACTGCAAAACATGCACTGAACTGTAAGTACGAAGGAACAGAAGTTTGGGTACTTCAGGATGCATTGATGCCAGTTATGTTAGCGTGTAACTAATTGGATGGATCATGCTTGTTCAACTCTTGGCAGAGTGGATTTGGAGGGAAGTTAGAAGGTGCGTGTACTGCTTTACAGCTAATCTATGTTACTGTGGGAATAGGGCTATAATTTACATCAGCTTTAGGCAAAACTGTGTCATGAATAATACATAAAGCTTAGGCAATTTTTTAAAATTTAGATTAAGGTGTGTACAACTTCTGTTTGTTTAACCAGTTAGTGACATCAGTTAAAAACAAGTCTTTAATGCAAAACATCCTGCAGGAAATGGATCAGCTTTCAGGTGTAAAGCACTTCGAAAGCTCAGGGTGGGAAGCAGACAGAAGTATACATATAGAAATTTTAGTTTGAAGAAATGGTCATCTCTTTTTCAAAAAATCCCCCAAAGTATGTTAAAGTGAGTGAAATCAAGTGATCCCAGTGAAATCAGTGGAATCAATATGGTTGAGTATGATTTAGTCTAGGTCATGCTTTGCCTAGAAAGGTTGGACAAGGTGATCCTTGAGGTCCCTTGCAATCTGGTATTCTATGATTCTATGATCTATGGAAGGTGCATGGGTTATACATGAGTTACCTTTATTTCCTGGATCATGTTGGAATCTGGGGCTGCACATGCACAGTACATAAAAGCAATTGCTCTGAAATACATGTACTTTCTTACAATTTAGTTATGCTTACACTGACCAGGGTAATTTTCTTGCAGGCGTGACCTCATCGTGTTTGTTAACTATACTGTAAGTAGTTTCCCAGCTTGCTTTGTTGAAATTAACAAAGAAGACATTTGCAATATTGTGTCTGGCTCTGGTGGTACGGGTGCACTGGCAGTCTTGGATTTTGGGCAAGAGCAGTAGTGGCTGCTTCAAATTTTACAGTTATTACCTTCAGTACTGTCCTTCCAAGAGAACAAGGATCCTCTACCAAGATCACATGATCATCACAGTCAGCTTTGAAAGTTCATTTTGTGTACCAATTCTGAGCTCTTGTCAGAACAAATAAACAGTTTGCATGAGGCTGTGTAGTTCTCATGAAGACATTCTTTTGCAAGCACTCAGAATGCTGAGGTTGTTTGCTTTATGTGCAAAAAACAAAGCTGATTTTATGCCTGGTGCAAACAGATAATGCACTGGAATTTCCTGGGGTAATGTTGTTAGGTCTAGCCATGATTTGTGAGTTGCAATCAAGGAAAAAGGGAAAGTTACGAACTATTGCATTATCATAAGCTGCTGAACCATGTTTTGCTTCATTTTCTCTCCACAGTAAGTTAAGGATTAGATAATGTAATACCTAGTGGAATCTAAAATTTGACCAGTGGTACAAAATAAAAGAAACACACAACTTTCCAAAATGACAAAATTTCCAATGACTTATAAAAATTGACTATTTTGTGGCAGCATTTCTTTATCCATTATGTACAAAACAGTTTTTCCTTGAACAATCGTACAGATTGTTCACCTCAGTGATTTGTGCAAACTTCAGAAACTGAGACTGAAGAAAGTTTTCTTTCCTCTTTAGCACTGTGAATGAAATTATAAAACAACATACTAGTTCAAAAACATGCATGAAGGTAATAATCATATACAGTCAGAATCTCCAACTGTACATATTGTTTTGCTTTTTTGGTCAGTTTTTTTTATATCTAAAACGTTTAAGTCACTTGCTGGATTCCTTTCCAATTCATAGTTTGGTTTTAATTACTCAACAATTACTTTGTTTACTTTTCAGTTGAATTTTAGTGCCCATCCCGTTAGAACAGAACAAAAATGGAAACGGAGGATTGAACTCATGCATAGGGATACCTAATTGCTTAATGCAGTCGCTCAATACAATGGCATGGTGATGCTGACTATCATCAGCTAAAGAAAAATAATTTAAACAAAAACAGGTTCAAATACTGAAATAAGATTTTAGATTTTGCCTGTCAGTAGTTGCCTGGTTGCTATTGTAAATCCAGCATATTTGTGCAGTGGTTTTCAATGCGCATGATAGTTGCAGTGCCAGTTTGTCTTCAGGTTTTACTGGCAAAAATAGGCAAGCAAAAATCCTTACTACCCTGGAGCTGGAGATTTTCCATGCTACTGGAAAGTGTGCCTGAGAAGAGATTTTTGTATATGTTTCTACCTTTGCTGTTTATTCTGTGGGCTAAATTCTGCCTCTAAATGCTGTCTGCTGGTCACTGATTGCACAATGTGGAGCAAGTCAGGGCTGTGGACTGCTGGGCTTGTGTACTGACTGTGGTGCTGTATTGCTTTCTCTTCCTGGGCAGTTCTTTAAACCAGAGTGAATCTATTTAAAGAGAATCTGTAAGGCTGTGTGTTGTTTTCTAAAGTTGTTGTGCTTAAGAGGAGACAAATATAAAGGTCTCAAGAATTCACATTTACCAAAATAGATTTTTCAGTGTAAGTAATTTTATTTTACAGAAGGGTCACAAAAGTGTGTCAGTCCTATCTTTGTATTATTTCCTATTGTCACAACAAAGCAATGTTTGAAGGCACTTTGAGGAAAGAGGCAGCATTAGATTGGAAATTCCTCTTATAATAACAGTAAATAGCATTCTGAGAATAAGGACATAAGTGTTTCTGGAGATTCAAGTCTTATTAACCTGTATTACCCTGTATGAAACAGCTAAGAAAAGTGTGTTATTTAAGTGGGAAACTGTAAACATACACATTTTTATTGAAGAGAGTGAAATATGGGGGCATGCAAATTGTCATAAAACATAATTTATAGAAGGGATTATTATGACGGTTTTTCTGATTTTTGCTGAGGCTTCACTGAATGCCTCATGATAATACTAAAATTGAATTACTGGTCATGGAGGATGTCCTTGTGTCAGCAAAGGTTTTTAGCTAAATGTGAATGAGTACATTTTATTGCTTAGCTGCAAAAACATTTATTTATTTAACAGCATATTATATTTATTTGTTTGTTTCTTTCAAAGGCAGCAATGGTGCCTGAGGGGATAAAATCAGAAGCAGCATCTGCACTTGTGAAGAATTTGTTATTTTTAATGGAACTTAGCTTACTTTAGAGAAGAAATCCTTCATCAAGTAGTGTTACACAGCATTACTTACATACTATGTATGTGCAAGCTCTGCACTGAGGTCTTCCTTGGCTATATGTGAAAAGGACCTGTATTTTTTTTAATCTTTTTTTCTTTTTAAACCACACTTTTAGGTTTTATTTAATTTAGGGGCAGTGTATTCAGACTGTCCTGAAAATTTATGAAAGCTAGAAGCTGCTATCTTAATCATCAGAAATTTTCAGTTCAATTACTTGACCCCAGAACCAACTGGTAGATTAAAAATGAAAACTTCCCTGCTCATTAGCTTCTGATGTGTGACTAAAGTCACAAACATTTGACATCTCTAGCCTTGAATCGGTTCTCTCTGTGGTATTGTTGGACAGTGTTTCAGAGAGTATTTTCATCTCTTTACACACACCCACTTGCTATACGGATGCATTGCCTCCTGGGATGGGAGGCAGGACCCAGATTCTGCCCTTGCTGAAGTTTTTAGCAGTATGGTGTTAAGAATAGAAGCCTTGGCATTGCTAAAATTGCTTCACATGTCCCTTTGTGCCCCACTGCAGTGGCATGTCTCAAAGCTGCTATATGGGAGATGCTGTTGTTTGGACAGGCAGTAAGCAGGCAACTAGCAGGAGCTCTTCTGGTTGCACAGTGCTCTGCTGATTCAAGTGAAAGCAGATGAGGAGTAGCATCTTGTGCTGGAGGAGTGACAGTGGTGGCTTGTGACTGTGCCATCAGGAGTATAGGACCTCTCTTGATGGCCTCTGCTATGGTTGCTTCCTTGCCTTGAGGCAGCGGAGGGTGCGTTGTCTGTAGCTTGGAGAAGGATGGGGTTGATTAGGAATGGAGCTGAAAGGCCATGTGGGTTAGGGATAATCGGCTGCACACTTGCACTAGGCAGTAGGGGTGTCCATGGGGAGAGGTTTGTGTGTGGGTGGGCCTCTTGTATCTTGCTAGGTGTAGGTCCATAGGGTGAGCAGCTGGAACCCCAAGGACTTGCTTTGTTGCTGCTGCTGCATGTGTAGAGGACAAGGACAAGATGGTAACTTTTTTGTGTGGGGAAACCTTTGAGCTGTCTCTGACTCCTTCCAGTTTATTAATTTTTCATCAACTTCTTTGCATGGCTATTCATTCTCTGGGACTACAAAGTGCTGTGCATAAAGGTTTTGGTCCTATTTGTGCTATTTCTGACATTTCAAGCTGGTAGCAGTACAGGTACACATTACGAAGTTGATATATTTCCATTCCAGTCACAATAGCTTGTCTCAAGGTACAATTGTAGCCTGAATGTTAAGAGCTGCTTACATTTTTATTTTTCAGTAGTGAGCAATTTCTGCCAAAAAAAGTTACCCACAGAACATTTTTTTCAATGTGAGATTCATATTATTCTTCTCATTTCAGTTAAAAAGCATATCTTGGAAATTTTTCTACTCTACTATCAGTTCTGTGTCTGGAGGATATGTTTAGAGCATAAGTGGGCATTTAGGAATGTGACAGGCTCATTGGTTTAAGCCATACTGAATGCTTGAAAACTGAGTAACATGGGACAGGTGAAATTCAGCAAGTATGAACTGGGCCTTTCCGTCTTTGCTTTATGGCAAATTCTTGGGCCAGATCTTATGGACTCTTGTTATATTAATCTCAGTTCTCCGATTTATTCCTAACTTGTATCATTACTCTAGAGTAATCCAGAGGCTTTACTTCCAGGATTTTCCTTTTTCATTTTTTTTTTTTTTTTTTTTTTTT
>NDXB01021713.1:0-10241 GCA_002631895.1 Agapornis roseicollis | reverse complement strand
TCTGGGGTTTTTTTTTTTTGTTTTTTTTTTTTTTTTTTTTTTTTTTTTTTTTTTTTTTAATTGCATGCTGCATATATCTTCACAAAAGGCAAAATATATCCATTCATATATAATATTGTAAGGTTTGTATTTCCCATTATGGTCAATCTGTGGGTAAAGAATCAAATCTTCCAGAATGTTTCCTGGGATGTGCTGGTTTATTGTTTTTCGGGGTTTGATTTGATTGTTTGTTTTGGTTTTGTTTTGATTTTCTTTTACCTTTGTAGCCTTAAAAATGATTGAGCCTAATAGTCTAGCTTCTATGTTTCTGAAAATCAGCAAATGAATAGGGAAATAGTATTCCACAGTATAACAGGAAGGACTGAGGAAATCAGTTGTGTTCTCTTCCGTTAATAGATTTTTACTGTTTTCAATCAGAAATTGAAGGAATCATCAGTATTCTTGGTTGTAGTATATTGAAACCCAAAGTAAAACTACAGTGGCTTTTTTCTGTTGCCCAGCTGTGGGTGAATGATATATTTGATTGCTTGTCCAGAACCAAGCTCAAAAGCTTGTTTCATTCTTCTGTGAGAGTATTTTATTTGAAGCATTCAGTATTTGTTAATTAAGATGGAACTTAAATGATCAAAATGCTGATTTTGCTGTGCTTGAAGCTGTGCTATTTTTGAAGGTTAGGAGTGATAATCTGTTATGACTAATGTTTCTTATAAAAAAAAGTTATTTAAATATTTACATATTTGCTTTTTTTTTAAAGCTTAAACAGAGCCCCCCTCTTTTCTGTGAGCTGTATCAGAGACGAATGGTCAGAACTCCAGGTATACATTTATTATGAAGAGAAAGTATGTCTGAACAAAAGCCTGAATGATGGTTTATACTTAACCATCTCTGATGTTAGTTTTTGTAGAGTTAGTTTATTCTGCAACAGGTCTTTTTTGTGGTAGCTAGCACTTCTCAGTTCTTTCAATTTATGGGATTTATATAGGTGCTTCCAGAAACTATTCCACTGCTGGATTTTTGAATTGTGAAAACTCTTTTGAGTATGTTTTCCTCCATGATACAGCTGTGTCAAAATACTAAATTGTAACTGTTGCATGATAACAATGGCCTTTCTATATTTGATACTATACTGTCAGTTTATCATTATATGTGTGAATGTATAGTAATGGTTTATTATTATGATTATTAATTTATGTATACCAGGACAGGTTCCACTTACATAGACGAGATTAAGCAGAAATGTGAAGCTATTTGGGTGCTAAGTTTGATGTGTATCATATATTTTGCAGAGCTTGTGGAGCTCAGGTCAGAATGTCCAATGGTAATGTTATTTCTTTCTTCCTTCTTGTTTATCTAATTTAAATAATGTGGTCTATGCTTACATATCCTGGCTTTATATGAAATGTAAATATATTATCACCTACTCTACTGAGAGTCCCCCATGGACAATTCTGTAACCTGTGCTACTTTATTCCTCCCTTACTGTGTCTGCTAAACGGTGCCAGCAGTGAGGATTTTCACTTGAATGTGTTTCTTATGTTCTGGATTGCCTTTCAGCACACCCGTCTCCACAGCCTGCTTCTCAAAAGAGTTGCATGGGGTGACATAATACTGGATGCAGTCATGGAAACATGTCTGGATCAGTTTCAGAGCCTGATCTGGTCCACTTTTTGCAATTGCAAATACATCTTCTTTCAGTTGCTGCTGCCTCATTCAGCACATTTTCTTTAATTTTTCTAGTTGGAGCCACTGATTGGACTATCACTAGTTGATCTTTTTTAACCGGTCTCACTGTTGCTCTTCTCCCAACCCATCTCTCCTCCTCCCAGCATAAAACCTCATTTGTAAAGCTTAGACGTACTTCCCTAAAAAACTGGAGGCAGATTATTTATTTTGATGCTAGTTCTCCCAGTTCTACAGAGATTACAGAGGTTTTTTTCATGATGGCTGGATGCAGCACCTGAATTGCTTGCATGAACAAACTTGTCAAACAAACTCAATTCACAGGCTTTTGGTGAAAATTTTGTGTCTGTTTGACGATCTCTAGTTGCTGTATGACTTTTACTCACTTGGTCATTGAGATGTTTACTCTGTAAATATCATAGTTAACAAAGGACTACATAATTAATTTGAGTCTACTGAAAGTAGACCTTGATTAATTCACTGTCTGTGAGGTCAAGCATTAGGGAATAGCTGCTGTATGCTGACTCTAGCTTTGCAACACCAAAGGGCGCTGTATGTTTTCTGAGCAATTGGGAACTGGAGCAGCGCGTTACAACTACTTCCCAAAGCCCTGGGAGAGCAGGAGAAGAACAGAGAGAAGAATATAAGAGGCATTACATATCTGGGCCACTGGTGGAGCCTTGACAAAGTACAGAGCTGGCTGTGGACCAGAATCTGCCATTTAAAATCATTTTATGCTTGGTTTAACATGTTAGAAACCCATAACCAGTAGCAAGTAGAAAGCAAGTATGATTGTTCAACATCAGCCACTGCCTTCAAAACACTGAGGAATTAATTTGAAGAAATCTCAAAATATATGTAGGATATTGAGTGTGTAGCAGGCTTAGATTTGTATTTGCACTGCTTGGCAGATGCTGTTGTCATTTTACAGCATATTACAGCACTACAGTTAAAACATAAAATACAGCCGCTATTACTGCTGGTCACCTTTGTTTCTCTTTTCTTTCCTTCTGTGTTTTTCTTGCTTTCTTTGTAGTGCTCCCTTTTAATAATCTGTAATGATGGTTACTGTTAAATCTTATTTGGAGATAGTAAAAAGAAACAGGGAAGATGACTGAGAGAAAGCAAGAAATGTAAGAAATAAAGGAGAATGGAGAGTAAATGGCTTTTTTCTTTTTTTTTTTCTTTCCTTTCCCCCCTCCCCCCCACCCCAAAGTGTGGAGGACAGCATGTTTCAGTCTTGGGCTTAATAGTAATAGTACTAATACATTTTCCTGATGCTTTGACCCAGGACTGGGTTTGGGGCTAGGTTGAATTTCCACCTGCCCAAACTCAAACTCTTCCCGTTTCCTAATTGTTTGTCATAAATTTGGATATATAAATATATATGGATATATTAATGTTTATTTCTTTAGTAATCTTTAATTTCTGACACTTTCACACATGCATGGTGATATATGTGTTTATTTAAAAAACTAGGTGCAACTTCAGCAGAGGTGAAATAGGTCTCATCTTCATAATGGGATGAGGAAATTGAGAATTAGGGTCTTCCTTTCTTGGGAAACAGTCCCATTTCAGGTAAAAGTGGATTTCCCTAGGTCTTGTGTGTTCTCAGTGAATGTCCTGATGTGATGTCAGGATTTTCTCTCTATTTTTGACAGAGAACTGGTGTCAGTAACACTTTCTTCAAAACTTCATATTTGATGAAATGGGTTTTTTTTGTTGTTTTTCTTTTTTTTTCTTTATGAAACCTTTGTCTGTACAACTTAATTTTGTGCAATTAAGAAGGAAATAAACCAGCTTTTTCTACTAGAGAACTTTATATTTAACCCTGTAAATGTGTTTACAAGGCATGTTCATAAAAGGGGCAGATAGGTATCATGGAAATTATCTTGGTGAGACTGGATTTTTTTGAAATTACTGTTTTTTTAAATTGTTGGGCTGTGGAGGTTTTCCATTCCCCTCTTGGATAGTAGGTGCCTTGTACACTATGAATTTCATTGTATGAGCAGTTACAAAAGGACAGTATTAGTAGCATTTTCTGCAGTTAATCATAGGAATCATTTAAGTTGGAAAAGACAATTAAGATCATAAAAGCCAGCCATTAACCTAGTATTGCCAAGTCCAGCACTAAATCCTGTCTCTAAGCACCATGTTTTTTTAAATACCTCTATGGATGGTGACTCTACTTCCCTGATACGCCTGTTCCAGTGCTTGATAACCCTTTTGGTGAAGAATTTTTTCCTATATTCAATCTTAATCTAATACACTTAACATTTTAGTGTAGGTTAGATGGCTTGTAAGAAAGTTTCTTGTTTCCTAGTCTCAGTAAGAAAAACTATTTATCTTTCTGGAATCATCTCCTACTGCTCCTTTTAATTAGTTGTCTGCTGGCAATGTTTCTCTCAGTGCCACCTCAAGCTATCAAGTATGGAATTTGAAAGGGACACACTGATGCTCATTTGCTGGTTTGCAAGAGCTGTATTCTCGTTGGGAAGGATTTTTCTCCCTTCAGCTGTTCAGTTTCAATTAGCTGCTAGTGTAGATGTCAAAAAGTACTACACATGTTGTGGGCAATTATTTCTGACGTTTTTGTTGATGTGCTTCAAAGGCCTTGAGGTCTGTGCAAGTTATAAGAGAGTGTATACCTGCCTGAGATGACACAGAGCTGGGAAGAAGCTATTATCTTGCTGCCTCATGGGCAGAGCTACGGTCTTACAATTGTTGCTAATTTTTTTATTGGCCTCTGACCTCATCCATCTGAACAAGGAAGGGCTTGAAGCTGAGACTACCAGCTCACCCTGAAGTGCTTGGTGCATGCAACTGCCACCACCTATTATGGTGAATTCTTACAAAATGTTGTTATCGCTCTTTTTCTGTAAGCAATTTCATTGAAGGCTGGGGTACAATTGCTGCAATTTACTGCACTGTTTCCTTGTGTGGTCTCTTTAGTTGAAATGTATGTTACGATCATGGAGGGAAAGGTCAGTGGTTTTGTAATATATTAGACTTTGGATTTTTTATTTTTTGAAGACGTAACTCACTTAGCTTCATGTGCTCCTGTGTACCTGTTCCACCATGTGTGATCTGATCTGCTACTGTGGTACATGGGTAAGAGTTGCACCTGCAAGTGGAGTGAGTGGTGAAAATACCTGGCTGCATTCAGCTGCTGCCTTCAAGGCAATTTTCAGAAGCACACTTCCCAGAGTCAACTTGATTCCTCTCTCTTATGTGAATGGGGCCTCTTTGTTACAGTGCGGAGCAAGGGATGCTGGAAAAAGCCATTGGAGGAGTCAGATCTGCTGTCATGGAGGTGAGGTCTCTTTAACAAGAACATAAAGTAAAATACGGCATATGGGGAACCACAGACATGACCAGCTGAATTCTGGCCAAGTTGCATGTTAGCAAAATGCAGCATCTGCTCTGTAATTCTTGCTAAGGACAACACTAATCTCATTGAATCATTATTTCTCATGAGATAATCTTCTCTTTTTGCTTAGCTGAATCGGTGTGGTTAATAGTGTTTGCTAGGCAAGATATGTACTGGTAGGATCCACTGAAAGGCCTTGGTGTAGTGACTGGAGAAGATGGTACAGGTTAACTGTGGAGTCATAATATGTCTAATGATGCATAAACTCACTCTTCAGGGAATTTTAAAGTAATTTTTGAGTACTGTAGCCCCAAAGAAAATGGAATGAAGTGAGTGAACTATTGTAAAATGTGATAAGGGGAAAAAAATAATTTGAAAAGTGAATGTCAATAAAGACTGTGTTTAAAAGATATAGAAATGTGATAAAAACTAAAATGACTAGATGAATTATGTTTAACTTTTCAGTGAAAATTCCACCTCACACTTTTTTTTGTATGCTGCAAAAATGGCAACCTATTTAGTTCTGTGTTTGGTGGTACTTGAATTTCCTTAGCAGATAAGCAGTATAACTAATTTTAAGCCAGCATAGAAACATGGATTCTATCCAAACAGTCCTTTGATTTTCTGCCACAAGAGTCCTGTTCAGAGTTGCTGGGATATCTTTACCTGACACTGCACTGTGCTACTTTAATGTATGCTGAATGCTGATTCCCTTGCTGCTACTGCTAACATAGCATGTGCCTTCTCTGTATCTAAGAGAAGGAGAAACTGCACCTGCTAGCAGGAGATGTTAGCAAACCCAAATTTCATTATCTTTCTTCTTAGCTCCAGTAATTTCCCTTTATACCTCCTCTTGTCTGGAGGAACAGGAAATGTTACTGATAAAGTATCATGGTCTCAAGTGGCTATTGCATATTTTCTGAGAAATGGTGTCACATGTGTGACTTCCAGTCTTCCTCAAAGCAGCTGAGAAGACCTGTGAGAAGAATTCTATGATCAAAACATCAGAAAGTCACTTACAAACACACTGGAAAATGATTTTATTTGAAAATTGTTCAGTATGACTACTACCTCATGTTTTGCCATTGTAATTTCAGCATACTTCAAGCTGACGTTATCATTGCTTCTAGAGTGAGTGGAGATTAACACAGCATTTCCTCTGAAAGCTGTGATTATAAGCTTCCAGCTGGAATGCACATTTGCTTTAGTTCCATCAATTCTGTAAGAACAGCCTCATGAAATAATGTGAGGGTAGAAGAAAAAGAAAATAGAACTGAAAATCCAAAGTCTTCTATTGTAAAGTCCATTGGGTAATGGATATTGCTAAATCTAATTTTCAACCTAAAATTCCAGGGAACTATTTTCAGAATTAGGGATTATGGGAGTTTCAGGTAAATTTCTCTATTTAGAATCTGCAAGTCTGTGAAGATAAAGATGCTGACACCAAAGAAGGTTGTAGCTATGCTAACAACTGAGCCTTGGGAGAAGGCTTATTCTCTACTAAACTAAAATTTATGCCACAGCAGCTGGATTGAGCTCCTGCTCTACCTGATCTCTTTGAGATTCTGGTGATTCAGACCTATGAGGAGAAGGTGTCCTAGCACATATGGCTGTCAGACCATCTCATTTGAAGTTGTTGGAGAACTCCTGTTGAAGAACATTTGGTGTGCACACTGGGAGCCTCAGTGGGGCTGTGAAAGCCTGCCTCTGAGGAGCTGCTTCCACAAGTAGGTACAGTCTCCATTGTTGGGAGCAATTGTGATCCCTGTGCAGCCAGATGACAAACTGGCATATGTATTATGCACATATAGAAGATTCTGCATGAATGTGACACTTTATCATAGCTGCAGTAGGCCATCACAGCTGAAGGGGTTCCCTCGAAGGCTGTCTATCATGCAGTCTAATTGGGAACAAGACTTTTGTCTATTCTTGGCCCACTATGAAAATTTTCTCTAGTAAGGAGTAGACTCTCATTAAAAAAACTTGTAAGAAGTAGTTTTGCTATGGACAGTGCTAGGGCAGGGTAAAAAGGGAAGGGAGGAGTAATGACAGTTTACACCAAATGATAATGTTTTATATCAGCATGTTCCTAGACCTAATTATAGAGCTCTGAAGTGATGCTAAAGGGGGACTAGTAATCCATGTCTATCCAGAATAATATATTTCAAATAATAAGCATTAGCTGTTAGGATCAGATTTGTAAAATTCAGAAGCTCACAATATAATATGAAAATGTGTCTGCATTTGTTGCTTTGTTCTACCTGAATGCAAGTGGACTGCTGAGCTTCTAAGTACACCCTCTACACCTAATAATACCTCTTAGAATGACTCGTGAAAACTTGAATGCATACATACACGCATCTTTTTTTGGCTGTCTTCCAGACTTGCTATGTGAAGCCCAGACGTACCTACGTTGTTTTTAATCTTGGAAGGTCAGATGACAGAGATGCACAGAGCATTAACTGTTTACTTGCATCTTCAGCAAGTATGGAGCTGAGGTTCTGTCCTGAAAAAAATACCTTAAAGAGGCACTTTGGTGGGGTGTGTTGTGAATTTTTTCTATGAATGTCAACTCTGCAGTAGAGTCACTGAGTAATGATGGTTTATCTAGGCCTGTTTTAGTGCAATTTCTGTCTGCAGCACATAATGCATCCTTCAAAAACATTTTCAGAGGATGTCACTGAAATCCTGTCGTAGACAGCTCTGCAGTAATTGGACTTTTGAGAGCAAACAAGAGCCCTTGACTGCTGAAGAGATGCTGAACCATCTCTTGAGGGATGGTAAGGACATTTATGAGCTGGTGTAACTTTGCAAATGAAAAGGAAATATTTTATATGTCAGTCTAGTATTGTCATTACTGTCTTGTCATTAATTTCAGCCTTTTCCACATGCTACTTGGCTGGCTGTAATTCTTGCAAGCAGCTTGTTGAGGACAATATCCTGCATAACAGTCTTTGCAGAAGCAATGTATTTGGTCTCTTCGCTGTTAGTAAAGAGAAAATTAACTGTCTTTTGAGCATTTCTGGCCATGCTACATGCTGAACAAGTGAAATGTTCCCTGAATAAAGCTCTGCAGCAAAAAAACCCAACTACTTTAAGGTGTTCTGAGGCTTAAATGGTATTAAGAGTAAAGCATGTGAACTGGTAATACTTATTTTTCTAAGGAAAACACTTTTGAAGGCCAAGTAGAGAAACTTTCCAAATGTAGAAATAAGAATGGAACAATGAACTTGAGGCTGGATTGCAAGCAGTTGTATTTCCTCTGTGTTTAAAGGTCGTGCCCAGCTATTTGATCTTGTATGATTCCACCTCCATACATTTGACCTTAAGAATCTCAAATTCCAAGGATGAGATCCCTCTTTAATGATTTGAGGACACCGTGATGTCTGTTAATACTGATATGATAGCAATAATGAGTTGGGAAATTTTTCTGTTAGCATTTTTGTATAACTTCTTACTGCTATTCTTAGGAAAGCAGGTGAAGTATTTAACTTATGGTTGCTTCCATTAGAAAGGAAAAATGTGTGTGTAGGGAAGGGGTGCGTTAAGATTTAGATCAAACATAATTGAGGTTGGTTGTGAACATGCATGTAGTGGTATTATATACTGTTTGTCCTTGAAGGTGCAGCACAGAAAGAGTATTTAATGTACTGCATATTGTGCTTTTCTATAGTTATATTAGGTGTGATATTTAATAATAGTTGCTGGGGAAGCTGCATACAAAGAACTTCAAATATAGTAGATATAATTATCCTGTAATCAAAATTAGTATGTGTTTTGGATGCATCTTTTGTTAACCAATATCTCAGAATTTAAGAAGCTTCATGGTAGATTTGTTCTGGAAAACACCATTGACAAAAGCAATTTTTTTCTGTCTTTAAAAGGGTTCTTGTTTTTCTTTTCTCATGGCTAGACCTCATCCAGTACTTTGAAAACTATTTTAGGGGTTTGTAGGAGAAGTGTGCTATAATAATTCATCTTCTTGCCTCTGTAAGTTGTTCAATGTGCAAATCAGGGGAACTCTGATGTGACTGTGGATTTGTTTATGTCTTAGGGTTTATATACATGTGGGCTTTGTCACATGTTTGTAAGGGACAAATATTTCCTGCATCCATACTTACAAAGAGCTTTTTTGCATATAGTCATTTGTGACAGCACCTGAGAATAGGTGGAAGAAAATATGTCTCTTCAGCCTAATTATATTTTGAGTTTCTGTTATGATGTATTTTTAATCTTGCTACTGGTTGATGTAGATGAATGGTTTTGATGCATTATATGTCTTCAAAGATATTTCACAGGTTGACTCGGAAGTTGAACAGCTGTTTACACTAAGTTGCTGCTGGTGCACAGGAATCGGTTCAGGCAAGTTAAAGTGAGTTAAAATGATCAATATAAACAAAGTAAGGAACTAAACATAGAATCATAGAATCATATAATAGTTACATTTGGAAAGGACCTTCAGATCATCAGGTTCCAAGCCCCCTGCCATAAGCAGGGACACCTCACACTAAACCATGCCACCCAAGGCCCTGTCAAACCTGGCCTTGAACACTGCCAGGGATGGAGCATTCACAGCTTCCTTGGGCAACCCATTCCAGCATCTCACCATCCTAACAGGAAAGACTTTCTTCCTTATATCCAATCTAAACTTCCCCTGTTTAAGTTTGAGCCCATTACCCCTTGTCCTGTCACTACAGTCCCTAATGAAGAGTCCCTAGAGGCCCCCTTCAGATACTAGAAGGCTGCTATGAGGTCTCCACACAGCCTTCTCTTCTCCAGGATGAACAGTCCCAACTCTCTCAGCCTGTCTTCGTATGGGAGATGCTCCAGTCCCCTGATCATCCTCATGGCCCTCCTCTGCACTTGTTCCAGCAGCTCCATGTCTTTTTTATGTTGAGGACACCAGAACTGCACACAATACTCCAAGCGAGGTCTCACGACAGCAGAGTAGAAAGGCAGGATCACCTCCTTCGACCTGATGGTCATGCTTCTTTTGATGCAGCCCAGAATACGGTTGGCTTTCTGGGCTGCAAGTGCACACTGAAGCCAGCTCATGTTCATTTTCTCATCGACCAGCACTCCCACGTCCTTCTCGGCAGGGCTGAATCTCTTCTCTGCCCAACCATTCGCTGTGCCTGGGATTGCTCTGACCCAGGTGTAGGACTTTGCACTTGGCATGGTTAAACTTCAT
>NDXB01021712.1:45872-65982 GCA_002631895.1 Agapornis roseicollis | reverse complement strand
AGAGGAGAGGGGAGAGGAGAGGAGAGGGGAGAGGAGAAGGGAGAGGAGAGAGGAGAGGACAGGGGAGACCCCATTGTTCTCAAGTGCCTCTCCACTCAGGGGCTAGAGCCCAGCTGTGCAGGTAAGCCAGGAGCACCCCTCGGTCTGACTGTGCCACATGAGATGGACTCCATCGTGACCAAAGTGCAGCTCGTCTCCAGGAGGAGCCTGTCCCTGGTCACCATCACTTTACCAACCTGCACCGAGACTGCGTTTTAGGTGGAGTCTGCCCGGAGATCTTTAAGCCTCTGCTCCTTTTAATTTGCAAGCATGTGTCACTCGCCAAGATTAAACCCAGACGGAAAGCAAGCAGCTCCATTAGAAAATGATTTGGTACAAACATGTTGGGGTGACTGGCTCGCTAATCACAGGGAAGCTCCTGACTGGTCAAACAGGGTCTGCACGCTGAAGCCTCCTGTTTAAAGCACAGCCAGGTCAGCAAAGATCTCCCTCCCTTGAAACCTGACCACATTTCAAGTGGTTTTTTGTCCTTACATTTGTAATGTGCTAAAGTTTTGTAGTACCTTGAAAGGAAAGAGATTTTACTGCTGTCTCGCTGGTTTCAAGTCAGTAACCAGCATTAGCAGACTGCACATGGACAGCCCTGCTGGCCCATTACACTGCTGGTTCCAGGAATTTAAAACACTAAACTTCTCACACGGGCAACAGAGCAGCTCAAGGCTGTAGAGCTGTCATTTCATTCAGAAGATGTGCAGTGCCCTTGCAGCAACCGTCCCATCTCCCATACAGTGAAAGGAATCTGCAGCCCATCACTTACCACCAGGGTGGGCGCTGTCAAGAGTCCCCAAGCAAAGAACTCCAAGAAGATCACTATCACAGCGTGGTAGACACTTGGAGAACCTATTCCTTGAGGCTAAAACAAGAGAAAAACCAGATGATCAAAACATCTAATAATCCACCACTGTCACGAGAAATGCATGGGGACAACACAAACAGAAGGATTAAGGAATGGAACAGGACTGGGAACCTGGAATACAGTCACTCAGGTTGGCTGGTACTCTGACATTCCTTTTTTTAACCTTCTGCTACAAACATCCTGAAGCGTCTTAATCCCCTGCAGAATATAAAGTGTGCTCCCATCTCAAAGTGAAACATAAACCACTTCTACTGCCAGTCTGGGGAGCGAGGATGCTGAGAGCAGAGACAGCCTCTTCTTTGGGGAATCAGTTCCTCTTCCTTGAGGAAAAATGCTTCGGACCAGACAACGCTGCACTGAAATCAAGTTCTCATCATTTCAAAACATGGCAAAGTCCGACTACCTGGTCTGCCCAACAGCTTTAGAGTATTTCTGCTACTCAAAGGCACCATGGCTACGGACAAAACGGAGCTCTGAATCAGGGAATTGAAACTGAAAGAATGAACACCAAAAGCACCAGCACTGATCTCTTCCCAAATCCTGACAGCAGGCCCTGTGTTAGCCAAAATGCGCCTTAGGTGCAGGAAGAGACCTGGATAAAAGAGTTGAAGTAAGGAACTTTAAATTATTCGGTGATTTAGTACAATCAGAAGTAGTTTTTGAGGGGAACAGAAAGAGCACGGGTGGGAGAACCTGCTCATCTCCTACACCTGGAAATGCCACCCTGTCAAACAACATGCCACAGCTCAGCATTTGCAAACTGAGGAAACGGTGGTGCGTTGGGTACATTCAGAGAGAGGCAGGATGAGTAACTCCTGAGAAATCTCAGGAGCATGCTATAAGCTTACGCACGCTGCCTTAGCATCTACCTTCCTGGCTCTATCTGGAGGTGAGTTACTGACAAGAGTACCACTGATCTGATCAGACCTAGCACTTGTACTCAGCAAACACACTGCTTCTCAAGAAAGCACGGGGGAGTCTTATCAATGCGCACACATATCTGATGGGAGGGAGCAAAGACAAGCAGCATCTCCTCTCAGAGGTGTCGGGGACAGCTCTGAAGGGTACACATTGAAATACAGGAATTCTACTTAAACCGGGACCAAAACAAGCCCTGGGGAACAGGCAGCCCAGTGAGGTTGTGCAATTTCCACCCCCAAACCGGACTGGACTGCTCCAGCTGACCTTGTCGGGGGGGGATGAGGCCGGGCAGCTGGGCTAGAGGTGTTCACAAGTGCCTCCTGACCTCAAGCACTACACAGTGTGAAGGTGAGGGCAGTTAATACTAGAGTCTTGCTTTTATGACAAGATTTATGCAAGCCATACCTAGCCCTTCTTTCCAGATCCCAGTCTTTCCAACAAGCAGGGGGTGGAAGGGAGGAAGGAAAGCCTTCTGAGCAACTACAGAAAGTACAGAAAAGCACACTGGCCTTTCACCCCTACTGCTAGAAAAGACTATAATTTGCTACAATAACCATACCAGTATTTTACCATCCTACAGGTGAGCTACAAAAGTACCTTAGCACTGTGCTCATTTTCTTTCCCCAGCCCTTTTCAGTAAATACAGACATACCATACAGATATTTCTGCTACTTTTACAGCCTGTTCTCTTTAGGAGGCAGATTAACAGTCTTTATAAGTACAGAAAGCAGCTATAATTATCTTCACTTCCCACAATTCCACTTCCTTTCCACCCACGACCCTTACTTTAGTTTTGGGTTAAAATCGATCCAGCTCTGCACAAACTGTGAGCAACATTCTCATGAAGCCAGGTTCACTCTCATAGCCTGCAGATCCCTGTCACTTTTCCTGGCTCATGACCCCAGTGTATTACAGCAGGTGAGGCTGGGGTCAGGAACCACCTCAGCCCCTCCAGGCACCGAGCATCAAAAGCACTTTGCTGTATTCAAAGGCAGCAAACACAAGCTCCAGGTTGAAGTCCAGCTGAAGTGGCTATCCTGCACAGCTCAACTGCTGGTGACTCCTGACCCTGCCAGGTCACCCCGCTGTAAGAACCTCATCAGGTGTTGCCATTACACTGGAGGACACAAGCAGAGGTGAGGTTCAGATCACCAGCTTCCTTAAGCTTCCTTGCTTTCTTGTTGCTTATGCTCCCCTATCACAGGTACTGTTATTCACTCTGGTCTATATATATAAAAAAAGAAGTATTAGTCACACTTAGATTATCACCTCTGTAGCTATTTTTTAAAGAGAGTTGCAACTATAACTTAGCAAAAATACTCCTGAGGTGGAAGAAAGAGGGAAGGAGGTGAAGAAGTGGAGATATTACAGCACGCTCAGATATATGATGTGCATTCAGCCCACAAGGCCAAGTCTGATGCACCCTCTTACCCCAACACATCCAGTGCAGGTGTTGGGTATTCAGCCCTGTCCCACTCCACACCTCCGCCTGCTGTGCTTTACAGACTGGCTATCATAGTGTCTGTCATGCGGTGCAAAAAGCGCCACCAAACCAGAAGCCTTCCACTGGAGGTAAGGCACAGAAAAGTCATGCTTGTGTGAACAGTCAGGAACAGAGATGTTCCCATCGGAGGAACAGCAAATCTCCCCTGCAACCGTGTAGCCAGAGCCAACTGTACCAGTCTCTGGCAGAACCTGTGGCACAGAACGGTGTTAAGAGTGCCCCTTTCTCTAGTTAGAGAGAAAAGGCCTTTAACCAAACACACTGTACTGTCAGACACGCCATGGTAAAACGTGGATATGCCAGGCAACCCTGGGAACGCACACCTGACAGCAGAGTAACCATGAAAGCAACAAAGGCATCACACGGATGATGATGGCTACTACTGCTCTGCTGGGGAGGCAAAGGCTCCAGAGCAAGTACTAAGTTCTGCCTCTCCCTAGCACTGCCCAGGGGGTACCTCCTAGTTCATTTCAAGGCTGTTCCCAAAATGCATCGTCTTACCATCAGATGAATTCCAACTGCTCACAAAGGAAGGCCAAATTAAGAACAGTGTTGAAATCAACGACTTTGCTGCTCCTCTGGTGAATGTGACAACACACTTGAGTACACACCGGGGCACATTTTGTCCTGTGCTGCAGCTCCTAAGCTGCAAAGAGATCACCACAAAAATACCACCATGCACAAACCCAGCCTCCTCCAGTATCCACCGCCTCAGTGTAACCTGTGGGAGGAGGAGAGGCTCAGTAGAGACAACAGCAGGCTCCTCACCTGCTTGCTTTCCTCTTTCCATAGCAGAGCTGCGGATTAGAAGTGGCAATAAATTACCTGACTGAAGTTTCCCATCTGTAAACCCTTTTTGCCTGCGACACTGCCTCATTAAACAGCTGTATATTCTTGCTGTCGACAGTCACAGACTCATCTTCGATGCCCAACAGTTTCAAACTAAACCAATCAGGCTGGAAATAGACACTTGGATGCTTGATTAATTGTTGGTCTGCCAGCTGGAGACATTCATCCATTTCCCATAATGTCACATAGCACATTGAGTAAGCAAAGAAACTAAGGAGACAGAGCAAGGGGCAGCTGCTCAAACCTCTCAGCAAACGTGAAAGAACAATCCAGGCATAAAGTTTTGCTGTCATTATAAAGAATACTCTGCCAAACAAACATATGTAAAGCAAACTCATTCTCAAAACGTTCATTGGAAGGCAGGCAGTATCACAAGCTGGTATTTTTGTTATCTAACAGCAATCTGCATACCGTCATCTAATGCTTGTAGCCTATTTTTCCTTAAACCCAACTGAAAATGGTACTCGTGCAAGTTTGCACTCTGCTTTTGGCACCAGTGGGAAGCACCAAGTGTGGGACCGCAGGTATCACTTCATGCAGCATCAGAACATCCCGTCTCCTCTCTCAGCAAAAGCAAGCTGAAGTTGAGAGATAACGGACACCTGCATTTTAATCAATTTTTTCATCAAAGATTACTCCACAGAGAGATTCTGAAGTACCATGTCCCATGAGTAACAACATGTACTCTGCTGCTAGTACCATTCTAAACTACGTGAGTTTAGCATTCGTACAGGGTAATACCATACATTCTGCCTTTACAAAGGGCAGCAAAACACGTCCTAGGAAACATCAACATCCATCACTGGAATTAGTTTTGCTTCTTTCCACTAAGCAATCCAGATAGAGTCACCAGTGCCTCTGCCACCTCCCTCCTCTCCCTTATTGTTCCAAATGGACAAACGGAAAGGCCACCAGCAATTTAGACCGTCAGGATGTCTCTTTATTTGAAGTAATGATACTGTGTTTAGAAGCTACACAATATTAAACAGTGGAAAAAATCCAGGGGCAATGCTACACTGGAAGCAACGCTACTCATCAATTTAAACCAAGCCCAAACCAAAACCAAGCTCCAGCCGCCAAAACACGAAGCAGCTTCCTGTCTTTATCATTTCTGTATTTAAGAGGAAGCAAGGCAGCAGGAGGGAACTTGAAGCCACTTCTGCCACTACCCTTCACGGGACCCCTCTGATGCCTTGTCCCACTCATAGGACTCCTCTTCCTCAGGCTCTGGAAGCAGAAAGCAGCTGTGATGGGATCCACTCCCTGTGCAGGGGAAGACATCACAGCCAGCCTTTGTACCAGCACCACCGGAGGGGTTCCTGCTCTCCTCCAGGCCGCGCCAGGCCATGGTGCAGCCCGCTGCTGCTCCGAGCACACAGCTGTCTCCAGCCACCGAGGCTGCTGTACACCTTTTGACCTTTAAGCTCACCCAGTCCAACCCTTACCCCAGCCCTGCCAAGGCCACCCCTGCCCCATGGCACTGAGGCCTCGTCTCCACGCTGGGTGAACCTTGCAGGGCCGGTGCCTGAGCACCCTGCGGGGCAGGAATTGTTCCTCGGCTCCATCTAAACCTGCCCTGGTGCAGCTGCTTCCCAGCAGCTATTCCTTCTGCAACGATCCATCTCAATAACGTCCAACACGAGGTCAGGTTTAGGTTAGGACTAAGGCGTAATACCGTTGGTCGCGCACAGATGCGAGTGATCTGCAGCTCCCTACGCCCGGCTCCTCAGCCGACACTGGCTCCTGAGCCCCACACACCGGCCTCGGCTGACAGACAACATCACTGCTGACGACCCTGGCGCTCTTACAGGTGTTCCTGGAAGTGCCAACTGCCCCAGGGGAACCAGAACGCGGCCACAGGAGCCGAAACGGAAAAGAAACCGAAGCCAAGGCCGCTGGCCACCCGCCCTCCGCACCGCCCGCCCGCTCGCCCCGCCCGGCCTCACCGTCCCGCCGTCCTTAATGATGATCTTCTTGGCCAGCATGATACTGCGGTTCACGGCGCGCTTCTTTTTCTTCCCCCCCTGGGTCATTTTACCATCCTACACCCGGGGGCAGCACCGGACCCTGCCCGGCAGCCGGGCCTTCACCTCCCTCCCCGCGCGGCCGCGCCAACCCTCACACACCCGGCGCCATCTTGGCCATCTTCCCCCCCCCCCCCCCCCCCCCCCCCCCCCCCCCCCCCCCCCCCCCCCCCCCCCCNACCCCCCCCCCCCCCCCCCCCCCCCCCGGCCCCCCCCCCCCCCCCCCCCCGGCCCCCCCCACCCCCCCCCCCCCCGCCCCCCCTTTCCCCCCTCCCCCCCCCCCCCCCCTCCACACACCCTCCGGCGCAGCCGCCGCGCATCACGCGATCGCCCCATTGGCCGGACGCCGGTCACGTGCTCGGGAAGCCCCGCCCGCGCTGCGCCGTGCCGAGGCGGGAGGAGCAGAGGCCCGGTTCCTGCTCCGCTCCCCGCGGGCACCGGTCCCTATGGGGCTGTGCCTGCCCGCCCCATCCCCGGCTGGCTGGGGCCTGGGGAAGGAGCAAACCCGGTCAGGTGTGTCCATGCCCTCCGAGACAATCCAGCTTACAAATCCAACCGGGAAGCGTCCTTCGGGCATTGGAACAGGGCAGGGCTGCAGGCACCGGCCCTGCAAGGGTTCACCCAGCGTGGAGACGAGGCCTCAGTGCCGTGGGGCAGGGGTGGCCTTGGCAGGGTTGGGGTAAGGGTTGGGCTGGGTGAGCTTAAAGGGGCTTTTCCAACCTGGTTGATTCCATGATTGTATGAAATTCCTTCACTGCTCATGTCTGGCAGCACTAAAGGGAACAACGCCTGTGTGCATCCAGCATCATTGCATTCACAGTCCATGGCACAGCTCTCCATGGCCATATGCACATACCCGTCTTTTCTCTGTTCATCTTCCAGGCCTCTTACTGCCTATCTTTATCTCCCCTGCTCCTAGAACAGTGCTTCCCCCAAAACCTCACTGGCACATGAGTATCTTCCCTGTCCATACCAACGGTGGCTGAAGAGGCAAACCTGCACCCCAGCTCCCTTTCACTACAGGCAGCACTCTGGGTGTGTAATCACAAAGGGGTGCAAATCATTGAATAGGATGGTGTGCACTTAGTTAAACTACTACCCTTGAGACCAAGCTCCCTCTTGTATCATCATAATGCAGCTTTTAAGGAACTTGGAATTTCACAAGTCACAGCCCTACTCACACCAATGGATCCACTCTGGTCTCACAGTGAGACAAAGGCAAGCAGATTCCAGCTCACGATACAAAGTGTGGACCCAGGGGAGAAAGGGCATTTGCAGCCTCTGCCATTACCAGTCCTTTGTCCCAAGCCTCAGTAAGTCACGTCGAGTGTGTGACAATCTTGGTCCAGGGTTTCTCACTTGAGAAGCAGAGGGATCCTGAAATTCTGACACAGTTTCAAGCCTACCCCTGGAGACACTGCTGTTACACTTCGGTGGGAAAGTCAGGCACAAACAGGGATGTGATGTGTAAAGGGCTCACCTAAAGAAGTTAATGCATCTCAGCAGACCTTGTGTAACGAGGCTGATAGAACAGCAGGGGTTTTTATCCGCATCTTTATATCAGACCTAGACCTGTTACTGATGTCACCCCTAAAGAAATGCACTCACGTATCACAGACACAATTCAAGTAAGAATTCATCATTCATACATTTAGAATCAACTCTTAGAGAGGTAAGACTTGCTTTTACTGTCATGACTTTCAGCCAGCTACATGTTCCCAGATATCACACTCCACTTACCCACGCCAGTCCTGACATAATCCGCTCTGCCATTATTTAACTAAGAGCCAAATTCCTGACAAACATTTAATCTCCTGAAGAAGAGAAACAAAAAATGCCTGTTATACCTAAACACTTGCAGTGTTCAATCTTCTATACAACGTAAACGCGTAACACTACCTGCTAGCTGTAGAAGACAGTACCAGCTTCTTTGGAAGTGGAATGAAGATGGACAGAGTACTTACCATCTCCCCAAGGGAACCCCAGGCAGACGATGGTTTCAATGGTTTCTATGAAGACTCTTACAGACTGCTTTTAGGCCAAACTCGACGAACTCTGTCCCCTGCATCCCAGTTCCTTTGCTTAGTTGCTGGTTTTAGGTCTCTAATTTCTGTTTAGGTCTATAATGACCTAAAAATGATGCCAAAAAGTTTAAATCATGCTGCATGTGATCACTAAGATCAGATCAGAACTGACAAAAGAAACAGACAGAATTTAAGTGTCCTGACAATTACTGGTGCGCGGCTGGTGAAACAACCTTCAGGAAAGGGCAGGGAAATGCATTATACACCATCTACAGCAGTATGTTTGTGAACTCTGTTCAGGTTTTTGATATATTGTAAGTTAGTTATAAAACCTCTCAATTTCTAAACTGGAACATGAACCAACAGATTGTGTTGTACTCTAGAGGGTATATTGTGCAGTCAAAAGTCAGTATTCAAAACAAGGGACTAAAAAAGCTTCTGCATCAACCAGCTGCCTTCTGGTAACTTGTGGCAAAACTCTTGTACAAAGCATTACAGTGCTCTACCATTGCATGCTACCCTGTAGTTTGGTTCTTGATACCCAGAGGCTCCCCGCCACCTCCAGTTCAAGAACTGCACTCCTGAACAAGGAGGCCAGGGCTTTCAGACCAGAAGAGCGCAGAGACAGTCACAAGCACGCTGCTCAAATGTGACTGAACAAGAAGGCACGACACAGTGGTCAAAAAGCAGCGTGTCTCAGGCAAAATGAAAGCCCTGGCGCAATGCAGTAAGCTGGATGTTCAAAGACACCATTAGCAAACATCTTACAAGAGCATGCTGCAGTTTATAGAAAATTATGCCAAAAATTATATTCTGAAATAAGAATATTAATTAAAACATTGTTTTATTTCTGCCAAAATATGCATAAGGCAGGCCTCTGCTTTTACAAAGCTCTCAGTTTTATATCATGTTCTTAGCAAAGCTAGTACTTAATTGTAACCAATTACTGTGGTGACATTATCTACACATACAGGAGGGGGAAAAAAATGCAGTATTTTATCCCAATACGGTTTAAAAACAAGACTGTATTAGGTCATGTGAGATGGATTTCATGGTTCAGCCATGTTACACCAAAAAAATAACCTATTTCCAAGCTGCCTGTGAAGACCATGTATTAGAACTGTAGTCAGTGTAGTCACACGAATATCAACATATATAAATCCTAGAACTACCTTAAAAATTGCTAGGGTTTGAATATATTATTTATATTTGGGCTCATATATTTAAAATTAAATTTAAAATATATTGACCAAAGAAAAGGAGCTTTTAAAAATCTAAAGAAGTGCTAACTTGTGACAGCAAATGTAGACATAAGCTTGGCACAGAAGCAATTCCAACCGAGCTGTACATTGCTAATGGAATGGATGCGGCTAACTTACAGTCAGAACAGTGACGGAAGGTTGGAGGCAAGAATTAAACATGTCACGTCCACTCTTGGATGCAACCATGCAGCACACATTCAAGAATGAGCACTGAATGATACCTCAAGACAGACAGAGTTCTGTTGCTTCTAGAAAGAGCTCTACATTCGACTGAAGAGAATCTGGATTCACAGTAACCACAGCAGAAGGTATCATCTCATTACCTCCACTTATTTTGTTGCATTTCCCCCTGCCTTTTTTCAGTAAAAGAACGTTAATTCCAGACACCTAAAAACATATAAAGAGCTTACCTGGAAAGAGCAGAACTCTTTAAATAACTTCCTGTGGAAAATACTCAGCATTACCAACAGAACGATAAACAGAAAGGCAAAGAAACACTTCTTGTACTTTCTTACAAGAACCAAGCACCACAGGTAATGATACACTACCACATACATGGTGTAATACCATGTCATAGATAAACATTACCTTTCTAATGCATCCAACAACCTGTTGTGTTTTTTAGTATCTCATTCTTACAAAGCATGGATTTTGGAGAAGAAAACAATGAGTAATCTTCCTCATTCACAATATCCAGCAAGAAAAACTGTCACAGGAGGAAAATGAGCAACAGCTTCCAATTTGGAACGTGATGGCAGCTTAAATACAACTGAACACGTGCAGCTGATAAGGAAATCTATCAACAACAAAACCCAGAAGAAATGCAAGGTTTCGTTTATCAATTTTAAACCAATCCAACATAATCCATTACAGTCTTTCGAATTACAACCATCAACATAAGTTAGGAACACAAAACAGGTACGTATCTTCCAAAAATCAGAGAAGACGGTATGAGTAACTGAAATGCGAGCATATGCTACCAAAAGAATCCATTTTTGAAGAAAAATAAAACAACAGCTTAAAAAAGTTACAGTAAACCCCTCAGGGTGTTATCTTGTAGAAGGCGGATCTAGAACATGAACCTATTCTAGAACATGAATCTAAAACATGGAGCAAACAAAAAAGGACGTTTTCCTGCAGTTCCTCTAAAACAAAGAAGTCGACTAGGACTATAACATTAGGTGAATTCCAGAGGAAAGATTCCTGGGCACTTATGGATAGCACAGAAATACAACATTTAAAGAAAAGTTTCTCTTCCTTTATATCACACTCGAGATTTTTCCCCACTGAACTGCTGGTTTATTTTCCCTTGAACACAGTTCTAAGTTTATGTGACCATTTACTTCGTATCCCAGAGATTCTCAAACGACACGACCAAATATCCAATTCCTCAATAAATACCGGTACTCCCATTATGCAAATCTTAAAGAAAATCACATCATTCAAGTTAAATAAATACCTAGCTATCATTTTATAAATATTTAAATAAAATTCTGCTAAGTATAGCTTAGCCCCCTAAATATACAACTAAACGAAGGAAGCTCTTGACTGAAAGTCAGAAAACCAGTTCAGAAAAGCAGGTTTGTTTTTGGAACATTAGAGTTCTACAGATTGCTTACGGCAAACTCAAAGCACGCTACCCCCTACTTCCCAACGCTCTGTGCTAGCTATGCTTCTTTGGTTAGTTATGAGCTCTAGACTGAAAGTTTTAAGATACAAAGGTATCTCAAAGAGAAAATGTGCATATGCTCACAGATTGCGAAGGTTACAGAAATCACTGATCCCTCCTCAAATCTTTCCTGTTCTCAAGAAACATATACCGTCTCCCTTTGTCTAGAATAATGCTTTTCAGTCTGGAGGGCCTCAGATAAGAGTCTGGAAAGGGATAAGGAATGACACCTAAAAATACAAATTCATATTTCCTTTATAGCAATAAGTGTATGAAGGGATCTGCTGGAAAATGTAATGGGACTGTCAGTTGAAAGCACAGAAGAGTCACAGACCCATGGACAGGAGTTACTGTTCCTTAGCGCAGCGGATACAGTGTTTTCCAAAGCTGTAGGACATCCTGCTCAAAAGCAAAGAGCACGTATTCCTATCGTTCCCTTTAAATTGTTCCTTGGTGACAAATACTGACAGGTTCACCCAAAATACTGAAACTGGGTTATACGTAACACAATTCCAGCAAAGCGTGGCCTTACTTGGTCCCTTCCTGTGCACCCAGCTTTAAGGCATTCTCAACCTGCTGCATATGGTTCGTGGAGAAATTCCTCATGGAAGTAACCTATTGAATCACCTGAACATTTCCACTGCTGTGATTCTTGCCATTAAAAGTATCACTGTGTAAGCCAAGCTCCAGTTCAGATATTACTACCAGCGTCTCCAGCATTTCATTCTCCACTTCCCATTCTACATGAGCAATGCTGTGAGCCACTGTGTTCTAGCTTCCTTCATGTTGCATTTTAGTGGCCAAATGACTACATTCAAGTTTTGGAAGATTCTGCCCCATTAAGGGTTATAGGTACACGGCTGAAGATTATCATAGCAGGCCAAGTTAGGGTAATACAAGATAGTTTTGACTCCCAGTTTGACTGTAGGTATGGCATGCTGGGACAGATTCACAGTTCACAAAGCTCAGCAAGGCCTGGACTCTGGAATTTCTTCAATGTCTTCCTCTGATATGATAAACACCCAACAAAGCTGATAATCCATGTCACTGCCAACACAAGGAAAGCACTATTCTTACTTGGCTGGTGCAAGTGGAATTTCTCCTTTCCCATTAACAATACTGCATTAAAAAAACATCTCAGATTCCTCTTCCAGACTCTCCTTGTCAATCCGCCACTCACATGTGGAAAAGAGGATGGGATGCTTTGGTTAACATTTTAAAACATCTCTCTCTTCATGTGTTCATTAGCACAAGATAGAAAGAGCAGGAGGCTGAAACGAAGGAAAGCATTCATTTGTGCCACTTGCCATTTTACAGATAAGGGACTACCGATGGGGTTTGCACAAACGTGTATCCTCACCGGTGTTATGTGTGGGTAAGAAGCCACTCTACATAAGTATCCATTGTGCCTCCTGAAAACAAGTGCTTTTTAAGACACCTTTTCTTGCTTATTAGGTCCCTCATTTTTAACTTTTTCTGGTGTGTTTCTGGTTATATGCAAATACTTCAGCAAGTGAAGCGTTCATCACAGTCTATATCGAGTTAAGCTCTGACTGCATCCAGGTTCCCTTCAGAAGGTTGGTTTTGGTTTAAACCAGAAGAACAGCATGCTTTTATATTTACCTATTGCACAGTTAATCACTTTAGCATTATGTTTCCTATTAAAGTAATTCTACAACTAAACTGAATAGCTCCAGAGAACCCATTTTGGTCTCGTGTCGGCTCAAGGACTCCCCGAACAAAATAATCACAATGAGAAAAAATAACCTCAGATTAAGCCACTACATAGAAATGTCCTGAAAAAGCCTTGGAGAGTTCATGAGTAAACACCACTTGGTTAAAAAACACCTCTGTAAGAGTACAGTACAGAATGCAGATGATAGACCAGAATAGCTGCAGATGGAGCTGTTAAAGACAACAGTTATGCATTCAGAATGTTTATTACGGGCTCTTTGTTTTAAACTGTGGTTAAAAAATCCCCAGAGGATATTTAAAGCATAAGATCTACTTTGAAGGTTCTACCAAGAAGTTGGTTTATAATCAATAAAAAGAATGAGCGTTACGTCTGAGCAAGCACTCTGTCATAACCCTACTCTTAGCACCAGCTTAGTGGAGGAATCTCCAGCCTGTGTTCACAGAGCAGAGTTTTCCCATCTGTTGGAGCACTACAAGCTATCCTGATGATGGCTGGAGTATCCACAAAGATTTCCAGCTTTCAGGCTGAATTTCTTCCTTTGAACGTTAGCATTCTTACAATAGTTTTATATAAGCAACAGAATTATATCATTATAATTTAATAACAGATTTCTGTTATTAAATCAGCCTTCTAAAAATATAAAAAATATTGGATCTTACGGAAGCGTCTTTCGCTCATACTGCAATCTTCACAGTCTTCATAGGAAACCTAATTAGAACCATCGCTTTAGAACTATGATGTGTATTCATCTGATTCCATGTAGCTAGAGAAACAGTTAAAAACCGTATTTGCTAAGATTAAATACAGTCAAACTGCAAACCAATGCGATCTGACAGTGTTGCCATGTGCTCTTTCAACGAGTGCATAGGACGGATTTCTGCAGCAGTCAGTACAGTAAACTCTTTTGATGCAATCCCAGTCACAGCTGTAAACATTCCTAATTGCAGTTGCTTGGAAACCTTTTGTTCCTTTCAAGTTTTTATTAGCAAGTTGCACCGGAAGATCCCCTGCCTTTTTCTTTTTCCTCTCATCAGTTACAGGCAGTATCATCACCTTCAACCCCTCCAGCTGGTCAGAACTACTCATAAGCATTTCTTCAATAGATTCAGGGTAGGAATCCTTTCCTTGCAGTGCACAATGACGCTTTCCGCATGCCATTGTTAGCAAGGCTACCAGTGCATGATCTTGAGAAGCAGGCTGATCAGGAAGCGTGCTATGCCTTAATGGGATTTCCTGCAGGTTTGGGATCATAACCATATAGGAAAGTAGCTGCTATTACAAGGACTGCTCCAAAGAAAAAGACACTGGATAGAATAAGGATAAGGAACAAAAAAAAAGGAAAAAAGAAAAAGTTAGCTTCTTTCAGTTGATGCAACTTCTTTTATGTGTTACAATCAAAGAAAAGACATTGTGGGAACACAGAGGATAAACTGTATTTGGGCAATTTATAAAGAACAAAACAATTTGCATGTATTTATTATAGAGGGATGCAGAGAGAAGTTGAAATAAAACATTTACATCTACAAAGTAACGTATCACCATAGTGACATTCTGAACATAACAATTACAGTTTCATGGAACGACTGTCAAAAGTAATCAGAACAACCTTATTTTTTTCCCCCTTTCTTCTGCCTAAAGCTCTGTGCAAAATGCAAGCAGAAGCTAAAGTGCAAATGCTGCAGTTACCCAGCAACGTCCAACATCTTAACACATAGCATGTTGTTGGAGTCATGTTTGCTTTGAAGTCCAAAGCTTATGTCAAAACAAATTACTGTGGCCCAAGAAGCAGTTTGCAAGTCAGTATAATCTAGTTTTTGGCAGATACATCACATTATGTAAGGAGAAGATAATAAAGGCATCTTTTGTGTTGTGACACATGGGCCTTTTAGGTTGTTTTTGATAGTTAGAAGTCTGAAACAACCCAAAGCCAACAGATGATCAGTACACGTGTTAAAAAAGAACCTTGTCATAAAGACACAACCGTGTTGACAATTTGAGCTTCTGAACCAAACGCTATGAAAACTGTGGCACATGACTTGATAATCCTTCAGAGAGTACAGTTAGCCTGTTGCTGGACACGATCCATTGCAACACAGTCAAGCACTTTAGCACTTTACGTCTATTATCCCAGTCAAAGATGTCTGTTGAAGCACAGAAACAATGATGCAGTGTGGGTCCAAATAAAGTCAGTTGGCATAAACCAGGTTCTAAAGATAAAGTTTGATTAACTCGACTTAATCAAGTTTTATTAAATGAGAGGGCTTCAAGTTCTATGTGCTGCTAGTTGGATTCACCTCATTTAATTCTTTACCACTGTTTCCATTTTCCCCATGTTGACAGAAGCTGGCAAGTTACTTGTTATTTTCCATTTGAGCACACAGAAATACCTAGACCACTTTCTACATCTGTTTTAATAGGACAAGTATAGGCTGCTTATAATTGAAATTCAATGTCTTCCACTTTTTAAGCCTAAATAGTTGGTTTACTTCCCTTTTTGAATGGTTATGTAAAGTCCTGCTTATACTGCAAGTGCTTTTAGATAAAAAGATGGGGTTTTTTTGTATCAGATAAAGTTGCAAATATTATTCACACATACACTAAGTATGTGTAACGCGAGGAGTCAATTATTTAAGCAAACTCCTACTAATTTTAGTTGGAAAAGAGAAAGAAGGTTGGAATATTACTTCTGTACTCCACATATTAACATGCACTGCCAGAACAAACACTGTTGTGCAACCTAACCATATACAAACCCTGCAGTGCACAGAGCTACTAAAATCTGATTCGCACAACATCTGGACACAGTGTATTGGGCCTAGAAGCCTATAGCAACCATTTTCCTTTCTTGTTTGGTCAAGTTGTTTTCGCTAATAAATACTGGTTTCCTTTACTAATAAATATGAGATTCTTCATGGTGCTTGCTGTAGTGTAACTTCCATGTGTGTATGCAAAGAGACATGTAGGTGGAGAGCGAAGTAGGAGCTGAATACCCTGAGGAAGGTCAGGTAGGGAGGAAAAGGAGAGAAAGGAACAGTGAATTAAACCACAGCTTGTCAAGAGCCAAGATTTGAGCACCAGTTACTCCTAACCTGTGGGGGGCTCTGTCTTACAGGAAATGTAACCTTGCCAACTAGGTATTACCTATGGGATGTTATGAAACTCAACTTTCATGTGCAAGTTGGATATACATGGAAAAGACTTCTTACCTTGTAGGGACAAAATCTTGCAGCCAGAAATAGGAGATCAATGTTGACAGTATAATAGAGAGAGAAGTTGCAAATCCCTTTAAAATGTTGTCTGCATATTTTATAACAGCAGCAATCACCAGCCCTCCAAGTGCCTGCAAAAAAGAGCAATGTTTGCATTTGCAACCTGCAAATTCAACTCAGAGCATCTGTTTTAACAACATGCAGTTACTTCAGGAAAGGGTTTTGTCTATGTTTAGAAGCATGACATTTATGTTATGGATATGGGTTGTTAAATATTGGAGAAGTTCTTTCCCCATTAAAGAAACTGTTGATCCTATTACCATCATTAAATCAGTGGAAGTGCTTGTACCCTGCATTTTTAGCTATAGGAGGAAGGGCTTTTTTATATTCTTTCTATTAAACATTGCAAAACAAAGTTTACATGCTTTTATGTTTCACAATACTTTGTATTACATATACTTGCTATATATTTTCAAGGCTTTTATTTAGAGGTTTATTCTAATAGCGACAGAGCAGACTTTAGGCTATAGAATTCGCAGGAGCTTCAATGACACCCATTAGTTTCCCCAGTCATTTACAGGACAGTAAACCCCAAGTGCCTCCACAGAAACATGTGATACAAGTTATCTCACCTGTAGAACAACAACTACCCAAGTAAGTTTATTGTATCCTTGAAAAAATCCGTTCTTTGACAGTTGCTCTCCATCATAAATGTATACACCCATCAGTCCAAATATGCTACCAAAAAACCCTGGAAATACAAGATCGATTTAAAAGCTTCAGGTGAAAAACATGCAAATGGGGTTCTTGTCCTCAAGGACTGCTCACGTATTTCCCATTTTAAAACAGGACTGCCCCTTGCGACACCCTCATGTTCAAATGCAGCCAGTGTTCAAATAGATATTCTCATTTAAAAGCTGGTTTTCACACTTATTTGTTTTGACTGTTTCGAGTAGGATTTGCTTCTGGTTTTATCTTCCACTGCTTTCTACTGGAATGGGGTCATTTTCGTTTAAGGCATAAATAGCAAAATTCACTTAAACAGGTTCAGCTCTCCTGAAACTAGTCCTACCTGAAGGCTGAGGACACGCTATAACCTGTGGGAAAAACACGGAACTCGTTCACTGGAGGAGATAGGCTCTGACATAGCAAGAGGAGGAATTAAGAGTTTCACAATTCAGACAAGGATCACGGCAGTGGGATTCTCCTGATGAGGTCTCAACGTCTCAAACACAGTGAATGTTTACTAGTAGAGACTTAATGTCAAAGGAAGAAACTGAGGTGTGATTAAAATGTGTATCATATGGTGAGTATAGTGTTCTTCTAATCACCTGGGAAACTGTTCCTAACCCCCTCAGGCATGGAAGTAACACAACTACCTCCTCTCTGACTGATTCAGGCTCTAGTCCTGAGCAGGAAAGGGGAAGCAGCTTTTCTATTCCTTTTTTATGAAAAGTTGGCCTTTATCTCATCACTTTTCTTTCTTTCTGACATTGAACCCCATAAAGCCTTT
This sequence comes from Agapornis roseicollis, assembly GCA_002631895.1. NCBI lineage: Eukaryota > Metazoa > Chordata > Aves > Psittaciformes > Psittacidae > Agapornis > Agapornis roseicollis. The sequence continues at coordinate 48,395 of NDXB01021712.1, read as the reverse complement.
TTGTTTGCCAAGAATTCTTTCTGTAGGCAGAATAAAAACCTTAGATTTCATTCAGATTAAACCAATTATTTCTGTTTTCCAATCGATCTGCTAACATAAACATTCAACTGTTCATACATCCCTGACCTGGGCCTGGGATGCATTAAACCTACCTTTTTCCAAGAATTATTCTAATATATTTCATGGTTTTTTCTACAGTTCTAATAATTCTCTATGGATATGAAAATGAAAACCAGGTTGGACGTATGGGTTTTGTTGTTTGTGTTTTAAGAAATGCTCTATTTCAAAGGTCTTGCTTACAACTGACTTGCTCCTGAACGATACAACTTCTTATGTGGGCAACTCACTACAGTGCACTTGCAGGAAGGATGCACTGACATATAGTGAAACTGTGATTTCATGGTTTAAAGATTTTCTAAAAGCTATAGAAGATGACAACGATAATTTAATTTCTGAACTGAAAATAATCTTCATAATGAACATATTCTATGGAGTTTTGTATGGAGGCAAATTAAGGTCCCTGACAAAAAGGATATAGTTAGGGTTGGAAAGGACCGTAAGATTATCTAGTAGGCAGGGACACCTCACACTAAACCATGGCACCCAAAGCTTCATCCACCTGGCCTCAAACACTGCCAGGGATGGAGCACTCACAACCTCCCTGGCCAACCCATTCCAGTGCTTCAGCACCCTCACAGCAAAGAATTTCTTCCTTAGATCCAATCTAAACCTCCCCTGTTTCAGTTTGAACCCGTTCCCCCTTGTCCTGTCACTGCAGTCCCTAATGAAGAGCCCCTCCCCAGCATCCCTATAGGCTCCCTTCAGATACTGGAAGGCTGCTATGAGGTCTCCATAGCAGGTGACTTAATTCTCACTGCTAGCACAGGCATTTCTTCCTCATATATCACAGTCTTAGTTACTCATTACCTTCAATAGTTCATGTTTAGATGCAGTCTCTCTTGATCTCATGTTTTTCACAAAGCAACTACTGGAACACTCAACATATGACCAGGCCAACTGGTCATCAAACCAATGAACTCACTTGTTTTCACACACACTTCTGTGCACTGCAGAAAATCTGAAGAATGAGGAAATCCTTGTGGGTTTTTTTGGCAATGATGACTGTTTAATTGGAAATCGTTTCAGATATCCTCACTGTTGCCCACCAAAGCACTTTCAGCATGGAAACTCAGTGATAATAGTCAGCTTTTCCTGGCAATGGATTTTACATTGTAGCTCCATCCAGAGCACCAAATCTTCCCTTAAATCCTGGACCAAGCCCCAGCTACTCACCCTTCTCTGCCTCCAGAATTCCCTAACATAACCTTTCCTGATGTATTCCCTCCCCTACTTCTACAATAAGTACAAGCAGATAGTGAGTAGAGATTTTGAGCCCCTTCTCTATCCTCAATTTGCAAATCATTATGGGCATGTAAAACTGTTAAAATATAACCAAAATGCAGTTCTGTGGTTTTAGCTGAAACCATTTAAAATCAAAACACAGCAACAGGAAAAGAAAGGAAAAAAATATTGCTGATATTCAGATATTTTTGACTATACCAGTGTCTGACCAACCAGAACTACAAAAAAACTACACCATCTCTTGCTTCTATGGTACATTCTACCAGACTCAGTATTCTATATTGCACATTTATCTTAATTCTTCAGCATGAGGTATCTCTAGGAGATGACCTCCATGAAACTTACCAAGCTGAATGTTTCTGATCCACACAGACTGCTTAGTTTCCTTTAAGATCTTCTCAAAGTAAACGCCAGCAAATCCACTGGAAAAGCAAGCTATCAGCACTGCCATCAGGCCCACAAACTGAGATCCTGCCGAATGCTCCTTAGCAGCTGGTGCTTGGGAGTCTGAAGGCCACTGGATGTAAAAACAGGTACACAACATTCACTGGTAAAATCAAGTCACAAGTACCTATAAAATGCCAGTTTGTTTTCTAGCAACTAAATACAATCCCATGCTTGCAAAGTTTTGTATGTTCACTGTAGATACCTAGAAAAGTCTGCAAAGCCATCATTTTCCTTTCTGCGTATTTGTAAGGAGTAAAACTGTGCCTGAACTGGGAGAATGCCCATCAGTTTAAACAGGGCCGGGATTTATGTTCTGTAAGGCAGAACTGTTTCTCAATCCCAGCCTAATTTGTGATAGTCATTCATACTCACCAACTTTTGCAACCCAACATTACCTTATAAATACAAGCACAGGCTGAAAACCACATTCACAAGCCACCTTTAAGGTTGTATCAGTTGACTTCTGCATGTGCCTCTCTTCAGTGACTATGCAGATGACTAAACCTGAAACTCATGAAGCTAAATCCTGCAATATATCTACTGCTAACAGAATAAAATGCAATGCCATAGATAAAAATCATACTGAAGCAGACTTCAGATGTTCTGCTTTCAGAGGCTATCAGAATGTTTTGTTCTCATTTTTAATTACTAAATTTGAAAATTCTATAAAATGCAATCCTCAGATTCTTTTTTAAATCCTTAACAACAAAAAAA
>NDXB01021712.1:26771-45742 GCA_002631895.1 Agapornis roseicollis | reverse complement strand
TACAAAAAAAAAAAAAAAAAAAAAAAAAAAAAAAAAAATTAGGATATGCTAAAATCTGGTAAAAATTCTTAGAACTTAAGTCTCTTATTCCATGATCCTCCTCTCTAATAACTGCAACCCCTTGTACCTATGCTATTGAGAACAGAGGCCAAGTTTGCCTCTTGCAAAAGTTCAAGTAAATTTATCATGCTGAAATCATAGCACACTGTGAGCTGCAGCAGATCAGTGAGTCCCTCATGTCTGAAGAAGTGTGCTAGCAAATACTGCTATCACTGTTATTTGCAGGTTGCTCCAGAGCTCCTGTCACGTTTTACAGGGGAGCACTGAGACACAAAAGAAGTGTTATCTTCTGTCTTCAAACCAGTACTGGTGTCCTCTAGCCCTTGCCAGTGATGATTCATAGCTCCTGACCACACTCTGCTGCTCATGTGAAGCTGGTGGAATCAGAAAGTAAGCACAGAAATCCACATTCCTTGAACAAACACATTAAACAAACTCAAACTACCTGTTAATACTTACCTGAACAAATGCCACTCCTGTCATCAGTATTACTAACGAAAGCCACTGGTATACACCTAACTTCTTGCTCAACATGGACACAGAAAACAATGCTGTGGTAAGAATTTTCAGTTGATATGTAACCTAGAAGAACCCAGAAATAGTTAATATTGCATAATTCATGGATGGGTTTGGAATGTATAGAGAAATCCAAAAGTACAGCACCTGGTATGTAGCTGCGTCGAGGTTCGACAATGCTATATACAGCAAGTTGTTCTGAAGAGTATAAATCCCTGAAGGAATAGCAAGTTTAAGAGTTTCCATGGGTTTATTGAGGATTTCATCATGTAGCACTCTGTTCAGAGTCCGTAAATTGTACTCTACCCAAACAAACAATAAAAGAAATAGACATTCACTGTAAGGATGGGGGGGGGGGAAGGATATGGATATGTATGAAAAGATATAAATGAATGATATATATGAACATCATATGTATATATATATATATAAAAAGTTCTGTACTTAAAGATTGTTGCCTCCTTTTTAAAGCTATCACTGCTACCAAGACCTCAAAATACTACATTTGTTTAACTTTCATGAGACTCAGATGTATGTAAGGGAAAAGGGCTGCAAGGTGCCTTCCAGGAACATCAGAACTAGAAGAATTGAAGTACAACGTATTGAAACCACGTTAATATTTCAAGATGAATGTCATCTAAAAAGTGCACATTTAGAAGCAAGTCATCGCTATTTATGAATATACAATGATATTTTTAAGCTGTTTAAGATCAAGTATATATGTCAAGGAACCAGATAAATTCAGTCTAGAATGTACAAAGTAAGAACTGGACTAAATCTGAATATACTTTTTTCTAGGTTAAACCTGCACTTCTTCCTGTAATAATGAACTTGTTTTCTCCCTTCTGCATCTGCTGGTTGGTTTTGGTTTTTTTCCTGTCATTCATGCTTTGGACACCTTAAAGCTTTCCATTTTTTCCTACTTTTATGTATGAATGACTTCAGATGCCGGAGCAAACACAGGTGCTCGGCTTCTTTTCTATTACTAGCTTTAACCTGTTAGTAGAAAACTCATTCTTCAACTCCTTAGTATCCGCATTCTTTAAATTACCTCTTGCAAGCAAACAGACAATATCTTTTTTCCTGTGTTGAAGAATGAGGTATGATCAGTGTCACTCCCAAGAGGATTTCTAACACAAGAAGGCAAGTGCTGTTTTCACGCCTGTACTCACATGGCTGCTCTGCAGTTGCCACTACAATACAGCATATTGATTAGGAAAACTACTCGGTGCAAAATTAGACACATACTGCTGTCTTTGTAGACCAAGAGAACACAGGCCAAAATCTTCAGGAGTTCAGCAATAACTACTGCAGTGGAGGATAAGTAACGAGGTCCTTCTTCCTTCAGCGTCCGAGAATAACGCATGGTCAAGACTAAACTTGTGGTCTGAAAAACCAGGATGCTCAAGGAAAGGTATTTTAAATTGGCAGACATTTCTTGACTTTTTTCTTCCTGAAACAACAAGAAAAAAAACCCAAACCCAGGCTTAAAAGGCAATATTGCAGATAGAGGTTTCCAACAGGAATTGGCTTCTTAAAAGAAGTTATCCAGGGAGCTCAGCCACGTGACAACAAACCTGGTCTGATATTTTGAAAGGAAAAGGAGATGAAATGCTTTCCAAACACAAGATTACAAATGGGGAAGCATATGAGGATATTCGAGTGAGAACTAATAGAGAAAAGCAATATTGCTTAGCTGTAGCAACAACAAAGTAAAATAAGGACTAATAACTGGTACTTAGCTTTCCAATGACTGGTTTCACTAAAGAAACCTCTCAAGGTAAATCAATGCTGGATTTCTTTATGTAGGTGAAGGCTCAGAAGGTATACCCAAAGTGAAGGAGCTGTGGCACTGCAGAATGCCCAGCACCCCTGCTGCGCTGAGCTATTCGAATCAGAACTTCTCACCCTTCCACCAGGTTGCAGTCTTTGCCTTGCCAGATGACACAGGGCCAGCCCAGGCAGGGTGAGGGCTGAGCTGCTCTACATGGAAATGAGGAATGCCTGATGCTGAAGGAAAGGAGAGCTGTGGGAAAGCAGGGTTAGAAAGGAACATGTGGGAAGGAGGAGCTGCAAGGAGGCAGCACCAAACCCGTCCAGCTGGTTATCCTGCTCAACTGGTTCAATACAGACGACTGGCGATTGCACCTACTTTGTCACACTGCGCCAACCACCACGCACCTTACATTAGTAAAGCTGTAGCGTCTGCACCTCTCCCATGAACTTTCACCAAGCTGACGTGGTTTCCTTTGCCCTTTGTCACCAACTGAAGTATTAACTGAGTGCAGAAGGCTAACAGATTCAATGCAATTGGCATTTTGCGAGCACAATACCTTACAAGGCAATTAGAAAAATGCATCCCTGCTATTCAGAACATTGCATCATTTTCTGCTATTCCTCATACTAACAAGAGTTTCCGTACCAAGAAATGAATGCTTTCTATAAAAGATTAACTACTACTGCCTTCACTGCCCATACATTCAAAAATGGAGCTGTGCTTTATAATCATAGAATAGTTAGGGTTGGAAAGGACCTTAAGATCATATCAAATAAGCAATTATAAGTCAACAGAGATGTTTTCAAGTAAGAGAAAAGCAGTGAGAGTCAAGACAATAAGGAACCGTTCTGACTTTTGGAAGGCTAGAAATGCATAAGCAACACTTACTGAATGCATATGCTAGAGCTGCCCCTGTGCATGTCTTACGCCTACAGGCACACAAGTTTTCACTCATTATCTAGGGTTGTACCACTGCTGAAGGCTGTGCTAGTACCTCAAAACATTTGTAGCTGAATCTGGAGCAGTTTCTTGCTCGACTGCATTTCTCTAGTGCAAGATGCATTGTGTAACAGTTCTCATTGCTATGAGAGCTGGAAAGCTGTGCTCTTCAAGTATTTCTTACTTGCCTTTATCTTGTCTTTAAGCATTAATAGATTTTCTCCAGTCAAATAGACAAACTCTATAGACAAGGTTTAAACTACGACATCAAATTAATACCTCTATGGCACAGATCAGATGCTTAAGAGCCACTGCAAACAAGCATGAACTGGCAATAGCCAGAGATAGGAAGTCCATACTTGTATCCTGCACACTAAAATTGTTTTGCTCAAGAATCACATGGCTGCAAAAACATTTCTGAAATCATCTCAGCCAAGAAAAAGATGCCAGGATGCAGAAACTGAGAAGAAAGGCAAAAGGATTCCTTTAAGGAATCTTAAGAAGGAATCTCTAGCGTGAGGTGTCCCGGCCCATGACAGGGGATTGGAACTGGATGATCTTAAGGTCCTTTTCCCACTCAAACCATTCTATGCTTCTATGATTAACAGAAGATAACTTTTGTGTGAACTGTGGTGCCATTTAGCTCACTGGAGAAACAAATACTAACAACAAAACTGCACTGGACAATCTAAATCAGACAGAAATGTAAATCACAAAGGAGAAGAAAGCTGCAGGCAACCTTCAAGATTCGCTAACTTTTCCCACAGGTTCTGGTGGAATAACCCTTTACATGAGGATGTTACCTGTGGACTTATGCATCTGCATCAGCAAAATGCAGAGATCAGTTAGTCAAGGAGGAACAGCTTTGAAGAACAGGTTCGTTATACCCGAGAACAAGGAGAAGTACGAGAAGAACAGTTCCTGTGAAGGGAGGAAGAAGGGACATGCAAAGGGGTCAGACTCTCCAGAGGAACAGAGATCAGACTCTCCGGCAGCAGAGGGAAGACACAGGGAAAAAACTCAAAATCCATTGGGAGAAAATACAGAACCATCGGAAGGCCTCTCTGTGCTACTGGGGAAAGCTAACGCTGCAGAATGCATGCCTACAGGAGACAACCTGCACAACGCTTTTCCACCTTTTCCATCTACACCACTCTTTGGCATTGAGACCTGACAATCTGGAAACACAGTGAGCTGTGGCTAAGAGGAACACCACCAGATTTCACTTTTCAAACTGCTTCTGAACTACAGGTAATGGGAGCACACATCCCTCCTGAACCGGGACCCACATTTCTGCCTTCTGTGAGCCTGTGAAGAGACAAAAGGTTTTACAAATGTTCCCGATTCTGAGAGAGCAATTCCATAACCTGCAAACCTGGTCACAATCCCAGAAAATAATGTTCATGTGAATTTCTTGCTGAAATAGAACCATCTATTTACTAAGCACCTTAAAATGGAATCTTAAAAGCAAATCACTACCATTTTGTTTATGCGCAAGTATCAAAGCATTCAACATGAAAACACACCAGCTAGGACAACAGTTTAGTAAGCTCATCAGCAAAGCCATGAGGAATACATACCACACTAGTCCCTTGAACTACAGTCTTGTCTTCAGTAGCAATCGTGATACAAAAGGGAGCTTTCCCAATGTGTCTCACAAAGGTGCCAGTAGCAGGAAGCATTTCTTTGCCATAACTCACTAAAGCAGTTTCAGAGTTTCCAAAACTCATACACTTCAAGTGCCCAGTGTGCTAGCTGAAATAAGGATATCTGTTAAGAGCTGTCCTGTCAGTGGCCAGCAAGGCAGGCTTGTAAAGGACAAGTGCGTGAAGTTTCTTGCTGTATTTACAAATAGTTGGTTCACTGAAACTTATGTATGCCAATAAAATAACCAGCCTTTACTGAGCACACATACTATCTTATCAGCTCTCCTGGTCCCTCTTCTTTTCCTTAAAGAGAGCTGTGTATGAGCTCATAAAACTCTGCAAACAGGAGACTCCCGGATCCAGAAAAGGATCTAAGCACCAACCTTCAAAGGGTTGGACCATTTTTAAATGCATCTCACAGAGGTTACTACCAGAGGTGTAATCGCTTTCTTCTAGCCATGAGTTTCTGCTACTCTCACTGCAACAAACTGTGCATCATATACTAAGTGTCCTCAGGAACAGCTCGCACTTCATCTTAAACCAAGAATGAACCTGGTTCTCAACGTGTTTCCTGTACAGAGTTACCACCAGGGTTAGATTTCTTCCTGGGCTTTGGACAGACCGCTCAGTACTGTGTTCAAAGAATCAGAGTTAGGTTTGCCAATTCAAAGCCACAAACTTGAGGGTCACATTTACTCAACGACTTCTGAGCTGTGTCTTGCAGTGAAAGCTGCTAAGTACCTGCGATTCCCACGTAGCCTGTCACATCAGTTAACTCCGTGACCTGGCTTATTGTTCTTTTCTTCTATTAGTCTAAGTGAAAACAAGTAAACTGTTTCTTCCTAGTTTATTCAGTATTACCATGTAGACACACCCTACACGGAAGGCAGGGGCAGAGCTGAAAGGCAGGTCTACATAGGAAGGCAGCATTCAAGCCAAGTACTTGGAGCCACGTTAACATTCACCTTCGGAACACGCAGGTGGATAAAACACAGGGCTTTTCTTAACTTTTGTCTTTTCCAGGTGTGATGGTGTAAACCTCTGAGCTTCTCAGCTGCCAGATAGCTACAGTGAGAGAAGTCGGTGCAAAATTCAGGACCAGTTTATGAATTTAGCCTATTCTTGAATTTGTAGAAGGTCTCCAAATCTGAGAGAATTCCTTCAGCTTAAGGTATCTAAAACACTAATACCAAAAAGGAGACCTCTGGAAAGAGATGTGACTTATTTATTCGAAATGCTTTTTAGTTAAGCTGAGAGCATAGAGACTGTCTTGAGACAGTTTTCACAGATGGAGTCATGCTGCACATCATGGACATCCTTCCATCAAGCATGGCCCAAGCCCATCTTCAAGAACAAGAAAGCAGGGACCACTGCACAGATCCAAGCACCCCTACATAAATACTGATACAAATATCTTAAGGTAAACTAAGTGTAGAACTCTTAAGACTCAAATATGAAGAATCAAAGTTTCTAGTTGAATAGCATGTTTTAAGCTCATCGAAATTACATTTTCACATGTTGTTTCATAAAGAAAGATGAAAGCTCATCCACAAAGGATCTGAATTTCATTTATTTGTGCATTTCTCCTGCATCAATTACACTGACCAAAGTATTCTAGGATTCTGTGATAAATACCCCAGATAGTACTGAGGGTGCACATCCAGTAAATGCTGCTGGACTGGGTTATGAACAAGACCTTACCTATATATATGTCTGAAGTGCTAAATTTGGACTGCTATCATGCAACAATACATTTCTTTCTCTCCCCACCCTTCCCAATATGTGTTCTTTCGTATCTGTGCATTTCTTGGTTTCATAAACCATGTTATAAATATTTCTAATAATCTTAAACCTCCTATTTCTCACTTTAAAACATAGCTATTGATGTTTTCAAATCTTCCTCATATGATAGAGGCTTCTCCTTCATTCCCTCCCACGTGTCTGTACTTGCCAGCTGTTCCTCCCCAAACACACGGCACTCTTCACTTAGACCACTGCAACTCACTCCATCATTTCAAACCTTACCTTCCTTTTTCTTTTGTTTTTTGGTTTGTTACTCATCCTTCTCGTTGGGTACATTATAACGTGTATTAAGCACGCTACGGCAAAAATAAGCAATGTTCTTCTTAGAGCTTGTCTTCTTCTTCAGAAGCATTATTCAAAGCAAATCCTCTAGCAATGTTTTTCCTGCCTCTTCTAGCAGACACTGAGTAACAGAGCTGTTTTCACACACAGGTTTCCTTCAGGCAGTGTTTCTACTTTCTCCATTTACATTAGAAAAAATTCTTCACTGGTGAAAATAACTGAAAACATTACTGCATCCAAGCAGTATCTTCACAACAAGGACAGCAAGCACAACACAGCAGAATGCTGGTGGACCTTGCTCCTGCAACGTCATCTAGTACCTATCCAGGTAGTGCTATCTAGTACCCTATCTTGGTGTGTTCATTTTAGCTAAGGCAATTTTCCTCATAGCCTCTAGTATGGGGCTCTGGTTTGGATGCGTGCTGAACATTGTACTGATAACATGGGGGTGTTTTAGCTTCCACCGAGCAGAACTCACCCAGGGTCAAGGCTGTTTCTGCCTCTCACCCCACCAGCGAGCAGGCTGGGGGTGCACAGTGAGCTGGGAGGGGACGCAGCTGATGCCAACAGACCAAAGGGATACTCCAGACCATATGGAGTCCCACTGGGCACATAAAGCTGGGGAAAGGAGGAGGAGTCACAGCGTTCGTCTTCCCAAGTAACGTGATGGGGCCCTGCTGTCCTGGAGATGGCTGAAGCCTGACCATGGCGAGTGGTGAATGAATCCCTTGCTCTGATCTGCCTGTGTGCGTGGCTTTGGCTTTCCCTGTTCAACTGCCTTTGTCTCGACCCATGAGTTGTCTCCTCGCTTTCACCCTTCCCATTTTCTCCCCCCATCCCACTGGGGAGGAGTGAGCAAGCGGCTGCGTGGGGCTTAGCTGCTGGCTGGGGTTAAACCACAACATTGGGCCTTTTTAAAATCATGCAGGTACCTTTTAGCAGTGGCAAGGGCACTCGTGCACAGAGCAGTTACACATTAAGCTGCAACTGCTAACGATCAAGCAATGCTTCCTTCTCAACTTTGCTCCAAACCCCTAGGCTTTTGACAAGGATAGCAGAGGCTGTATCACTGGCCTACCACTCAACCAGGAAACTGCACCGCTGCCAAGTCTATCAAAGGGAAAGCAATTACATATTAACTAACACCTAATTTCAGATAATGCTACAGATTGCTTTGGACTCAGGTAAGGTTTTCCTCTAGGCTGACAGAAGACGCAGCAGCTCAAACACAGGGGTCTGATGACCTCACAGAGATTTGTTTTCTTTCCTTTGTGGGGGAGAAAAAGAAATCACCATTCCAATCTCTGAATCAGAAATGAAAAGCTGGGCACTGTGAACCTTAAATGCCAAATCTGTGGCTAAATACTTTTTAAGCCCACCCCCTTTTCTCCTTTACCCCAAGCCTAAGAATCCAAAGACAAGATTTCCTTGACCGATGAGCATTTGTTTTGGTGACTGTTAAAGAAATCACATATGGAGAATAAATATTCAGCATTCAGGAAATTCAGGCCCTCGTTGAGCCAAACCTAACACCAATATTTCTTGTAAGAAGAAGCCTTCAAATACGCACACAGTAGTGCAATAGTTTTATCCTGACATAACAGTCATTAAGCCAAAGTCTGCCTGCCAGCACAGAAATCTGATACAACCTGCCTTAACTGCCTCTCTCTTTTCAAACAGTGCATACACTGCACTCATTGTATGGACCACAGAACAGAAAGATCCTAGTAGTCACGGTCAGACTCTAGGAGCAAGGAGGCATTCAGTTCTCAGTTTCAGTTCAAGCACACAGGAGGGCAGTGCCAAGAGCTGAAGCACTGCCTGAATCCTGCACATCTCTCAAGTCAATGAAGGGACTCGACTTCAGGTGATGAAAGGCTGAGCACTGAATACAAGCTACAGCTTACTCTTACATTATTTATGAATTACTAATCAAGCCTCAGTGTTTGAGGCAATGCAGCCACCCTCACTCAAGGTGACCCAGCGTGAGTAACATAAACTAATACTACAGTGAAAATCAATCTGTAGACACTTACTGCTGAAAGCTAGTAGTAACAAATGAAATTAGACAGCGGAACAGTGCACTGCAGGGGTATGACTGTAAGACAAGGTCCAAAAATTCAGTGGAAAATCCTGACCTCCTAACCGTCTTATATTTGTATACTAGATCCTAAGAGGTACAGATCTTGAGTCTCTCCTCCCTCTAAGGACACCCACTATCAATGTGACCCTTTGTAGCCTGCTGAGCTCCAGTGAGGACACTGACCCTGTGCAAGCAGTGTGCATATGGGTATGAACTGGAGTAACTGGTGAGGAATAAAGCCAGGTGCCAAGCAATCCACTAATAGTAAGAGAGGAACGACTATCTAGCAAGCCTGTACCAAAATCAAGTATGTGGTGCCCTCACTTAACACTCCAAATCTGGAACTGTTTTAAGCAGACACATACGATTACTGGGACTGAGGTGCCCTCAGCAAGTCTGATGGCACTGAATTGTATGGTGCGGTTGACACGCTGGAGGGAAGGGATGGGATCCAGAAAGACCTGGACACACTGGAGAGGTGGCCAATGCCAACCTCATGGAGTTCAACCATGCCAAGTGCAAGCTCCTACACCTGGGTGGGAGCAATCCCAGGCACAGCTCCAGGTTGGGCAGAGAGGAGATTGAGAGCAGCCCAAGGAGAAGGACTTGGGGGTGGTGGTCGATGAGAACATGACCATGAGCCGGCTGCAGTGTGCGCTTGCAGCCCAGAAAGCAACCGTATCCTGGGCTGCATCCAAAGGAGCGTGACCAGCAGGGCCAAGGAGCTGATCCTGCCCCTCTGCTCTGCTCTCGTGAGACCTCACCTGGAGCATTGTGTGCAGTTCTAGTGTCCTCAACATCAGCAGGACATGGAGCTGTTGGAGCAAGCCCAGAGGAGGCCATGAGGATGAGCAGGGGCTGGAGCTGCTCCTGTATGGAGCCAGGCTGAGAACATTGGGGCTGTTCAGCCTGGAGAAGAGAAGCTGCGTGGAGACCTCAGAGCAGCTTCCAGTGTCTGAAGGGGGCTACAAGGATGCTGGAGAGGGACTCTTCATCAGGGACTGCAGTGACAGGACAAGGGGTGATGGGTTCACACTGAAACAGGGCAAGTTCAGGTTAGATCTGTGATTCTGTGATTCTATGATTTCTTTTCCCTGGATAGCTGGCTTGGACAATCCCTGCCTTTTTTGTTCTGTTATTGCAAACAGCAGCATAACTAACACAATTAGGAATTAGGCTGTGTAAGAAGCCTGTAGGATTGTTAAAGACATACAGACACCCCTAACACATTGCTTTAAATAAAGCAAACTTATACGTGCAGCTACCACAGTCTTTCCCAAACCCAGCGTTCGTGCTGCATATGCTACTTCTACAAAGCATCATGCATCCCAAATATCTGGAAGATTCTTATTCTCCCAAACTAACTCTCAGTCACAGGTTCTCACAATGCCTAACAATGCACGAGGGAAAGGCGAATCACAACTATCACCTCCCTCACCCTGCAGCTCCTAAAGAAATCTGATGTTGCCCATTCTATTCTGAAAGCAGAGCACACATGACAGAGCTGGAGGCTCCTCCAGCAAATGGTCTGCACAGCAACAGCTTCAGTGGAGCAGGCCCTGTGTACACAATTAACAGTGAGGAGCTGGACGGGTCTGGCTCAACTCAGGCCATAGACAGGGAGTCCGGATGAGTCAGCTGCAGTGCCAATGGAGAAGGGCACTGGCAGAGGTTTGGGAAGAAGCTGTCTGTCATGTAATGTCCATTCCAACCCCCAGCCCTGCTCTGTACAGGACACCAGGACACATGAGCTTCCCGCTGTGGTGTCTGCTCACTTTGGGAGGTCTGCTGCATACATGTCCCACGTCACACACCCACCACAGTATCATAGAATAGTTCGGGTTGGAAAGGACCTTGAGATCATCCAGTTCCAACCCCCCTGCCATAAGCAGGGACACCTCACACTAAACCATGGCACCCAAGGCTTCATCCAACTCGGTCTCAGCCTCCTCCACCAATCCTTCCTTAAAAACCTTTTCTCTGGTACCCAAGTCTCCCTCACAGATGTAAAACACAGCTCTAAAATGAAACAGATGGGAGTACCTGTTGGTGTTCACCTTTTACCTCCCAGCCTATTCCATCCGACGCATTACCTCACTAACTACAGCCGTTATCTCTGCACCCTCTGGTTTTACCACGCAACCCATAAGCCTTGTCCTGCTAAAACGTTTCCCAGCGGGACCCCGTGTGAACGTGACACCGTGTCAGTACTTACGAGGTGTTAACTCCGCAATCCTTGTGCTGCCTCCCTCCCCCCCCAGCACTACACCGAGCACACCAGACCTCCTCACCACAGCACACAGAGAACAAACCCACCGAGTGGCCACAACCCCAGCACCGCCGCTGCTGCTGCCGCTGGCCACAGCCACATCCACATCCACATCCACATCCACATCCACATCCACCTCCCTTCCCACCTGCACAGAATCAACTAGGTCAGAGAACACCTCGCTACACACCTCACTGCAGGCTCCTTCCAGGCAGTTACAGCTGCTCCCCCACAACAACTCCTCCTTCACCCCTCCCTGCCCCTCAGACCACCCAGTACCGGCGTTTCCCCCTGTCTCTCCCCCATCCCTCTCTTCCCGTCCCACAGACCCGCTTCCCACCCCAGCCACCAACCCCAACCGTCTCTCCAAGGCCTCCCCCCGAGCTCCTGCCCTCATCCATGACCCCCCGGGGCAGCCTCCGCCGCTCCCGGCCCCAGCCCAGGCCCTCACCTGCAGCGCCGGCCCCGCTCGCCGCCGGCTCGGCTCGGCTCGGCTCGGCTCCGGCTCACACACTCACACACACACACACACACACACACACACAGACACACAGACACACAGACACACACACACACAGACACACGGTGCTTCCGGCAGCGCGGTCCTGTCCCGCCAAGGCTCCGGCTGCAGCCGCGGCCCCGCCCGCTCCGTTCCGTTCCGCTCCCAGCCAGCGGGGCCCGGCGGGAGGCGAGCGAGGAGGCAGCGCGGGAGGGGAAAGCCCTTTAAGCTCACCCAGCCCAACCCTTACCCCAGCCCTGCCAAGGCCACCCATGCCCCATGTCACTGAGGCCTCGTCTCCACGCTGGGTGAACCCTTGCAGGGCCGGTGCCTGCAGCCCTGCCCTGGGCAGCCTCTTCCAATGCCTGAGCACCCTGTGGGGCAGGAATTGTTCCTCAGCTCCATCTAAACCTGCCCTGGGGCAGCTTGAGCCCGGGTCCTCTTGTCCCATCCCTTGTTCCTTGGGAGCAGAGCCCAGCCCCTCCTGGCTCCATCCTCCTCTCAGGCACTTGCAGGGAGCCATCAGGTGCCCCCTGAGCCTTCTCCTCTCCACACTGAACCCCCCAGGTCCCTCAGCCCTTCCCCATCACACTTGGGCTTCAGGCCCTGCACCAGCTCCATTGCCCTTCTCTGGCCCCGCTCCAGCCCCTCAATGTCTCTCTTGTAGTGAGGGGCCCAGAGCTGAGCACAGGATTTGAGGTGCGGCCTCGGCAGTGCCCAGTGCAGGGGCACAATCCCTGCCCTGGCCCTGCTGCTGCCCTGGTGCTGATCCAGGCCAGGATGCTGGGGGCTTCCTGTCTGCATGGGCACAAGCTGCTCCTGTTCAGCTCCATCAATCAGCACCTCCAGCTCCTTTTCCCATGAGCAGTTTCCAGCCGCTCTTCCCCAAGCCTGGAGCGTTGCAGGGGGTTGTTGTGGCTCAGGTGCAGGACCCGCGCTTTGCCTCATTGAACCTCACCCCACTGGCCACAGCCCATGGATCCAGCCTGCCCAGATCCCTCTGCAGAGCTTCCTGCCCTCCAGCAGGTCAACGCTGCCACCCGACTTGGTGTCACCTGCAGAGTTACTGAGGGTGCCCTCGATCCCCTTATCCAGATCATCAATGAAGATATTAAACCACACTGGCCCTAACACTGAGGCCTGAGGGACTCCACTAGTGACCAGTCACCAACTAGATGTGACATCATTCACCACCATACGTTGGGCTCTGTCATTCAGCCAATCCAGTGAAGAATACACCCATCCAGGCCATGAGCAGCCAGTTTCTCCAGGAGAATGCATGGGGGGAGCAGTATTTTTTACTGTCAGTGTTCTACTTAGGTCCAAATAGACAATGCCCACACCTTTTCCATCATCAAGGAAGTGGGTTGATAGTCTGCTGGGCCAGGGTCTCACCGATGGAGCAGGGGCTCTGGTGCTGGGGACACTGCGTGAGGATTCACAACAAGAGCATGTCTGCGGTGAGAGACATGAGCATTTTGTATGAAATCCATGATAAATCGATTAGAGAAGGCAAGTTCACACTAAGATACAGAGATCCCAGAGAGAACCCTGTTTCACAGGAACAAATGGTCCACCAAATTTTGAAGAGTGTATTTAGGCAAAACTCCTTTATGTCTCAGTTACAGCTTCAGGTACGTAGGTTGGTTTACTGGTGGTTGGCGTAGGACAGTGCATTCTGTGCAGCACAGGTGACACCCTGGCCCTGCTGAAGCTGGTAGCAGAACTTGAATGGAAATACATTTCATCAATTACAATTGTAAACCATAGGAGACAAGCACAGTACAAGTAAATGTAACTTTAATACTAGGCACATTTTCCATAAGACAATAATTGGAAGTACGAGAAGGCACTTTGTTAACACCAAAGGAGCTTAGCTGGAGCTGCAGGAGTGTCGGTACAGGGCACCCCACTGCTAACAGGGTGCCACAACAATGGCCACTGCACATACAGACACAGCCCTGGCAGTTCCAGAAGAGTTTGCTGCAAGTGTGTAACTTCTCCCCACTCAAAAATGGGCCATGGTCTTTCTGTGACCACATTTACTGTGCCTGCTTGCAGATGTCAGCATCATTCTTGATATTAAACTTGAAGATACATCTGGTATCACAGGTTAGACTAACTACTGGAGAAAAGGAGCCAAGAAACTACCAGGTTTATGAACTTAATTAACTTTCCATTCCTTCCCAAGGGAAAATGCATTGGTTTTTCAGCAGCTTTTAGACTATCAGCCTAATCCAGGGTGCATTTGCCTCGTATGCTTCTCTAACAGAACTTCAGGTATTTGGACAGAGTTCAGCATTTCTTTGCTCTGAGCTGTTTGGCTTCTTTAATGAATAATTAAGTTCCCAAAATTTTAGTCCCATGGATAGGCTAAACCCAATATTCTGATACTACTCTCGCATCTTTTCTTCTGTCCCATGGAGGACTGCTTATCAGAGGTTCACCTTAGCCTTATTTCATCTGATGATGACCAGGTGGTTTCAATAGACAACAATTTGTTTGACCTCCTCTGCTCTTGTCAATAGCAGAATAGTTTTCAAGGAGTTGTTTTTAGCATCCATCAGATTTCAGGTTCTTTGCATTGCCCGTGGGAAATAAAAATAAACCATGTAAGTAGGGTACAGTATGCTCTCTTAAAATGATGCCTAAAACACTGACAAAACTAATGATATCTACTAAGGACTAAACCAAAAGGTAAACTAATGAGAGGCATGACATAGACATACACATAGAATGTAACAGCCAAGTAGCATCTGCCAATTCAACTTAAGGGTATTTTGGTTTTCTTACAACAAGTAATTAATCTAGTATTACATCATATAATCCATGTCTAGAATGCCAAACAACTCTTCAGAAGTTCATATAGACCATTTTGATGTAGCAGCAGAGAGAGCAAAGGCACTCAAAACACTGAATAACAGCAGGAATCCGGGAGTGGAGTGCTTCCCAGCAGAGCTCTGTAAAAAAAAACCCAAAAGAGAGCAATTTGATAAACACAATTCAAAATAGCTCTAGTTATTACTATTATAAAAGCATGGAATGTTTCAGAGTAATCTTTTCCTATTAACTTTTCTTATTAAGCAGACACTTCTGATGTTACAAGATCACATCCATGTATATAGTATACGCAAACCAACAGGTCTTCAGTGATAGGCAAGGTTCAAAGTTTGTACTTCTTATGCGCTTTGTAACACTGACATGGTCCCATTTGTCCTTATTTTTGTTGATACTATTCCCTTTAACTATCGTGCACATATTCTCAACCTTTTATTCAGAGATAGGGAATCTGACAGATGCCTGACAGGATAGACAACGCATTCGGTTTTCTACAACATGTAGAGAAAGGAATGAGTAGAAACTTCAGGAAGTGCTTACCACTTGACTGCCGCCCGAGGAAGGAGAATTCTGAAAAGAAACAAACAAATCACTCTAAAAGTGTTCCCAGATTGGGGCATTTTGAACACAGTTTTGTCTGTGATCAACAAAACTTCCGTAGCTTAACCCACTGCATGGCTTTAAGTTGCTCAAGAGGAAAGTAGCTTTGCACAGATAAAGGAAATAGAGTGTGTAACTCTGACATCTGAAGGTTTCAGCTAAAATTACTCAAAGGGCAAAAGTCTCTTTCTGTCTCATTCCATTGCCCTCTTCCATACAGAGTTTTCCATCCCTGCAATTAAAAGAGGATGTAAAAAACTGATGACTACTGAGAAAGGGAGGGCAGAAGGGGGGGAAGAGAGCGCAAACCAAAGTAACCTGCTAGGGAGAAACTCAACAACCCAGCTTATAGCAAAAAGGTGAAGGATTAACTGGGCAGAGCCTATCAAATCTACACAGGGAACAGGAACTGAAAAGTAGAGGATTACAAATTGTAACAAGGCCACAAACTGGAATGGGAAGAAAGGCAGGTTCGTATTTAAACTATAACTGATACTGAAAGATCTTTGCCAGGCTGAGGCTGTATTTCTGAAAGCAGTTTCTTTAAATGTGCTCTAATAGAAATGGAACGAATACAGAATGTTCTCTTCAGAACAAACCAGCCCAAAATGGCTCCGTTAACCACTCAGGTTCTTTTTTTTCTAAGAAAAGAAGGTGAAAATGCTATGATGAAAGTATTCTTACCGGTTTCCCAGAATAAGTGCTTCCTGAGGTAGAGGAGCCCTGTACAATAATTATAAGCCATTTACTTTTGTTGCATGAGCCACCTAGTGAGTTGTACCCAAAGAGCACACACCAGGCTTGAAAATGCCCTAGATATTAGTAGGTTTGATACTGACTACTTGATTTTACCATTTTCCTTGCCTTTCCCCCCCCTGTATTTTAGTTGAATGGTCTTGAGTAAGCACAGCTTTGTCCTTTTCATTCCATGAACAGTTACAGAGGGTTTCAAAGCTGTGTATCACTGACTGAACTACAAAGTCTGAAACAGTTATCCTGCTATATACATACATCATTCTTAACAGAATGGCACTATGAGTAAGTAACAGGGTGTATCAAAACTGTGCTATGGCAGGAATGAATGCTGCCTCATCTGAAGGCTCAAGTTTGAACCCAGTATTTCACCTTTTATTGGTCACACTTCACAACTGTAATAGAATTTTAAGTTTCACCCTCATTATTGTTATCTATTTTCAAACCCAATACCACATTTCTAACTTGGTTGTGGAATACTGAAAAGAAGAATATCCTTACTGGCTTTCCTTGATGACTGCCTCCTGAGGAAGGTGAGCCCTGAAAAGAGATACCCATTTTTGACTCTAAGCCTATTTGTACTTCAGTATATTCTGGCTATCTGGAGTAAAGGACCACAGGAGAACAAACACTATTTTGTGTCTACTCCTCTAAAAATCCCAGGGAAAAGCTTATCTGAAGCACAAATCACTAACATCTTTCCATTACAAGTGTTCTTTTGAACAATGTATTCGATAGAAAGTTCTCAAGTAGAACGAGCTGATTTGAAGTTTCAATGTGTTTAATATATGGAAAGGGAAAAGGTAATAAGGTCCGATTAAACACTAGTTCCCCTTCAATCACTCTACAGTTGGATTTCTTCCTACTTGAAGAAAGCTGTAGTAACAAAGCAAGTGAAAATAAAGGTGGATATTGAAAAATAGATATTCTAGTAAACTTATTCAGCTTTCTGCCAAAGTTGCTCTGCTTATCTGAATGGCTGGCATGGTTTAGTGTGAGGTGTCCCCGCTTATGGCAGGGGGGTTGGAACTAGAGGATCTTAAGGTCCTTTCTAGTCCGAACTATTCTATGATTCTATGGCAGTGCAATAGGACAAGCACTGGTTTTTTAAGAAGCGCCATCAAATATGGTATACAAAATCTTTCACCTTTATGATTCATGCACAAGAAAATGTTAACACTTGTGCCTGCTTTTTAATAACAGATAAAACATTGGGTGTGCTTATTTATACCTCCTGCCATTGAATGACAATGACAGCAAGGTCTGAATTACGTAGTAAGAAAAAGTGGTCTGCAATGGGAGAAGATGAAAATATGCATAGTCAAATGTCAACTGTTATTCCCTTCAGAAAGTATTTTCTTCTAAGCAATCCAGAAATATTTAAGACAAATGCACATGAAGTCAGTGAAAAAACTGAGCGCCGAGAACAGAGCATCGATTACTATGAATTTAAACAGAAACAGCTGTTGAGAAGCGTTAACAGTAGTAACAATGATAATATCCTGTAACCTCATCCTGTGATGACTACAACTAATTCAGAAGTTGAGCTCCCTCTCCAATTGGATGTATATTTTTTAGGAGGCTTGCAAGAAAAAACAAAGGTAAACTTGAATTTTTTTTACTTGAGCTTTTTTTACTTACTCCTTGACTGTATTGTCTGCCTCCAGAGGAATATGAGTCCTGTAAGGAGTCAATCAAATGTCTATTAATGGAATGAATAAATCCTTTATCACTGTCTCGAGACAGCTTGTGCAATACTTAGAACAAACTTACTTGGATGTTATTTGAACGAAAAGTAACTGGGGTGCCTAAAACTTCAGCTGTCTACTGTGAATTCAAAATGATGGTGATTTCTTATGCTGAATCCAGAAAGTGGTGTTATGAAACACAGGATAGCAATGGTAGTGTTTCACACAGAGCAGTAACTCACTGTAACTAATTCTTTTATTCAGCTTGCTGAAACAACTTTAATCAATACTACCTCAACTATTTAAGCTCAGTAACATGGCCAGATGAATGCATCTTAGAGCATCAAGTAAATGACCAGATCCAGACAGTAAAGGGAAAGCTGTAGGACTGATGGGGTGGGAAGAGAATATACCCACCTGCCCACCATACCGGCTGCTTCCTGAGGATCCCTATTAAAGAAAAGAAATCACAAGAAACCTAAATGCTTAAGCACATTTTTGTTGTTCTGTGCAGAATGAAACCTAATAAAAGGCTCTCCTGACAGAAGATCCCATCAGGAATATGGAAACACTTCTGCCTCCAAGTTTCTCAACACTTGAAAGTAATACATGTGGCAAACAGGCACAAAACACCTGCCAAGACTATTCTCTGACATAAATATACAAGTATAAAATGTCTTTAAGTGTGGCTCTGTTCAAAAAGGGAAAAAAAATCTACTTTATTTGTGATTTTCTAGGTTGAAAATGTGTTCAGAGAGTTTCGTGTGTATTATTGTAAGAAAAGAAGTATTTTGGAAAGAGTTGGCTTGCAGCTGTTAAAAATCCTCTCTATGCTACAAGAAATTATCTTAATAGAATGATACTGAACTCAAATGCTTGCCAATGGAGTAAAAAGAAATTAGGTTTTGAGTGTAGCAGAGTGCAACTTTCCAAACAGAGTAATACTAGGGAAAAATATGGTCCACCTTCTTCTTAGAGAGCCATCCATTACATCTGTTAACTCTTTGGACTAGCAGGATTTTTCACTCAGGGACAAACTAGGAAGTCTACAAAAGGTACATAGGGAGCAGCTTGCAATAAGAGGCTCTCAGGGCAGCTGAAGATGAGTAAAGTAGTATTATTGTGGGTAACACCCCAGAGTTTGTATTTTCAAAGCAGTATCTATTGGTAGATGTTGTACCAAGTTTCTAAGCATTTAATCTAAACAAATGCAAAAAA
>NDXB01021712.1:14163-26651 GCA_002631895.1 Agapornis roseicollis | reverse complement strand
AAAAAAAAAAAAGAAAAAAAAAAAAAAAAAAAAGAAAGAAAAGGAAATGATAACATAATTGAAGAATAGAGAAGATAGAGGTTTTGGTATCATAGGAATGTGAAACAAACAAAAATGGTGAATCATCACTTGAGAGAAAAGAGGTAAAAGAACTAAAATGATGATCTGTGCCGCGTCTTTACACTGGAGTTTGTTCATGCCACTCCATTTCATTTACTGAGAAACAGCCCCTGTTTTCAGATACTTATTGAGAGCAAAAGGACTCTGAAAAGGTGCCTGGCAGCAGCTGCACTGCATCCTATTTTTCAGTTAACAAATAGCAAGTAGGAAGAAGAACTTGAAAACAAAGAAACATTGCTTGCCTGTCCCCCGTACTGGCTGCTTCCAGAGGATGATGAACCCTGTAAAAGGGGAAACACTTGTAAATAGTCTTTTTAAATACCTCCTGGCTTCAAACACCTGGACCTCATCTAAACTATACTCATGGCGCTGATTAACTGGAGCAATAATACATAGCCATTAATGCCGTGGCAAATGGCTGCTTCTCTGCACATCAGATCAGTGGTTTACACAATGAGATGAAGCCCAGATTAGTCTCTGGTGTTTTTTCAAGTTAAGAAAGCTTCTAGAGCTACACAGTGAAGTCTTGCCTCTAGTAGATAGAAAGATGTAACTGCAATGTCAAGAGCAAGTCACTAAAAGCCACATGCACTCTGTGAAATTATTGTCCCTACCTCTGTGACTAAACTGAACTGCATCTTTAATGGCTCTGGGCCATTCTGGCAGCTGAGCCATACTTATCCCCAAGGAACTAATCTGTGTAAATATTAAAGACAGATTGCCTACCTGTCTACCAGGGTAATTGTTTCCTGCATAAAAGCCCTGTATTCAACAAAAATAGCAAGTTTTACTCTGAATTGAATACAATGTCATGCACAGGAAAACCAAGAGAACCTATTGCAGTGATCTACGTTGACGACGAGTATACTTTTCCATTTGGTTGATTAAAGAAGTAAATGATTTCGTGTTAGCTCATCCTCGTTTCTTCAGATTATTTGCTTGCAAAAAGAAGTAAACTGATAATTTACATGTTTTCAGCACTTCAGGTTCTCAGAAGTGGCATATATCCCATTACTGGTGTATTTATAACATGTGGGTTTTGCTTGGTTTCATAATCTGAGAAAGAGAAGTAGTCATCTAAGCAAGTTTGACTCTTCTGAGACAAGAGATAACTGAACCTTCCCTTTAAAGTAAATTAGCTGAATTTCAGCAAAAGGGGGGGGTGGGGGGTGGCGGAAAGGGAGGGTCTTGATTTGGTTTTTGTGTGTGTGCATGTTTGTTTTAAGTATTTACCCAAGTAAAGGGAATATACTCATTAGACAGAAAAATGGAAGCAGCTTTAACTTCTTAAATGCACAGCTCTGCTATTTTGGGCCAAGATTTTAGAACTGAGTTTCCTTAATTCAATCGTACTGATGGTAATAACCATCGTAAGAAGAGCGCTATTACACACACAATTCCACACCTCAGCATATATGCTATGAAACACTTGGGAAACAGATTCTTAACAAAGCTCTGGGTATCTCTTACAAAACAAAAGAAATTAAAGCTCTGAAGCAGTTTTTCATGCCCAAATATTTTACAGAGTTAGCACTATTTATAGTATTATGTACCAGGAATATTACTACTTGTTTAATCCAGGGTGGGGAAAGGGCAATTTATTTCCCATGTGTTTCCTTGAAAACAGAAGTATGCCTGGTGGCTCGTTTTGAATACAGGAACAGTTGCAAGTCACTTTGTGTTTTCGTTCTTAGCAGGTTCAAACCTCCTCATTTTAGCACAATGTGAAAAAACCCTCATCATACATATAAATTCACAGTCAGAATGATTTCAAGAAATGCAGTTCCTTGGGAATTACATCCTATGAACAATATAGAAAACCAAGGAATACTTACTGTGCTTCCACCGGGGCACACACATCCACCCTGCATAAAAAACAGCCAGACTTATTTTCCTGTGTCTATGACTGAAGGAAGCCTCGGAATTAGTAAATCAAACTCACATTCTGCTACTAAAAGAAAACGGACTCCAAAATCCTGCTCACGGACTCACCAAGCTCCATTTAAAAAGGAGTTTCTTTCTTCGCCATCCTTTCAGGCTAGCTGTGTACCTACTGATCAGAGTTTTAAACAGAGTCTTCTAATTCCTCATTTAAAACTCGCAGTAAAATCCTCACCCACCGAAAGAGCACCTGGAATATACGCAGTACTCTTTCATGCTACAGATGTTACAGCAAACACTACATAATTATTCCCAGTGGAGGCTTACTAGGTGATAAAACTAACTGAGACGTGGCCGGGAGTTCACCGATGTCTCACTTTTCACATTCATTCTGCATGACATGGGTAAGGGCAGTGTTGGCAGCACACAGTTCTTGTGCAGGAAAGATAGGCAAAGTAAATTGGGAGTGCCTGCCACTAGCACAACGGAACTGTATGGCGAAAGGAAAGCGTACCTGTCCACCGTACTGGCTGCTTCCTGAAGAGCCCTGGAGGAAAGGAGTCACTGGTTATTTCTGTGTTACCGAGTATCATGCTCACTTGTTCTCTGTGGTGCTTAGACTTTCAAATCACTTCCGTTTAAACACAACAACAAAAATGGGCTTCCCAGAACCACAGGTTGGTTAAGGAAGCATTTCCCTGTAGTCACACACGTCCTTATTTCATTTGCTCACATCATCATCTCACATAGCAGACAGACCCATACTTGGCAATCCTCAATCAGTTTGGGTTAAAGCTATTCTTTCTTAAAAGGTTCACTTTTCCTAATGGATTGTGTCCTGAAACTGCAAATACTATGAAAGTAGTCTACTATACTGGCTGCTCCCTGATGAAGCACCCTAAAAAAGTGAGAAAGAACTTACATTTGTAGACATTCTTTAACTTATGTATGGCCTGGCATGGAAAATCACACTTTTATTTTCTTCCATGGATTTAAGTGTCATGGGAATGCCAACCCTTCTTTTCTAACCACACTGAAACCTACTGGCTTTTACAGTAGTACCTTTTAAACAGAAAGGTTTAAATCACTGTCAGCTTCAGGCAGGGGTGAGCAGTGCTGCTGCACTGGAGTGTGTGGTGTTTCACTATCCTGAGTGGGCTGACACAGCAGAAAGTCCTATCTCCGTGTATCCTGCCTAAACACTGCCTTGCTGTAAGCCACCCCTTTATAAAATACTCTGGGTTTCACCCCCAAAAAGACCCAAAACCAAAAAAACCCAGAGAGAAAGATGAACAATTTCAAAATAACCCCAGGAAAAACAATTCTCACCTGCCCCTGTCCTCCATACTGGCTGCCACCATAGGAAGATGGACCCTGAAACAAAGGTGCAAATTCTTTCTCTATTAAAAAGCTTCTTTAGGGGTTTTTGAAAGAAAGGCTATTGCTGTACAATGAAGGGTTACAGAAAGATAATCACCCAACCTATCCCCGTATGTGTTCTGTGCAGATTAGGGATAGTCTGTAACATGTGAATCATCCAGAATACTGATCATGAGCTATTAGGGTTATATACCTAGTTTCAGGAGACTGTATATGGACTGAGAATCTCTTTCTCCTCTGATTTCCTCTCCAGTAAATCAGACAATGAATGTTTTCAGAGGCTAAGGATGAGTTTGTTGGGGATTTTGCACTATAGTAAAGGCAGCACTAGGAACCCTATCCATCATCTTTCATTTCACAAGGGCATGGAACACCTCTTGGGAAATCCTGACTTTCCCCCCATTCACCTGCTGGAACATACTGCTTCTCTGGTATCAACTCTGATACTGCATTTTGCTGAAAGGATGAGGTATTGCATAGGTTGAGGTAGAGAAAGAATGCAGTCTGCTTCCAGCCACTCTTTGCTGCTAGAGGTAAGAATCCATAGCATTAGCAGAAGGGAAACAGATCCAAAATGAGGCGGGCATGTGGGAGGGTAAAACAAGGCCAGAGCTGCATTGACTGTGATACAACAGAAGTACTGGGCCTTCATGGTTTCCATATTGTTTCACATCATGTATCTTTAGATACTTGATCATCTATTACCCGACTTTATTCAAAACACAATTTTTTTCAGTCCATAGAAAAGTACCAAGTTTTGATGTAGAAGATGGGTGTTAGAATAAGGCCTACACAGGAAGAGATTCTTACCTGTCCTCCGTACTGGCTGCTGCCTCCTGAATAAGATGAACCCTGAACAAATAGAATTAATAATCTCTATATCCATGTCATAGTGCTCCTTTAAACAGTGCTCCATATGAAGGAGAGATACCCAATTCCTTCAGTGCAAAACTGAGTAGACTGAACCAGACTGTGCAAAATTTATCTGCATTTATCATGATGCATCAGAATTTACATCTCCTAAAAGCTCTCCGGGGGCTTTGTATCACATTTATAACTACTACATGTTTAGCAACACATTAAATAAAACATGAGGGGGAAAAAGACTCAACCTCCTTAAAATGTTCTTTTACACAGGTAAGTACCAAGTCTCTTGGATAAAGTAGTAGACACTACAAGGGAAGGATTCTCACCTGTCCACCATACTGGCTGCCTCCTGAATAAGGTGAACCCTAAATATCAACAAAAAAGGGAGCTGAAACTTCTTTACACCCATTTCACAGAATCATAGAATCAATTCATGAAGCTTTGAAAAGTTTTGGTCAGCCTCATGAGTTTATTTCTGAAAGACAGGACTTCTAATCCTGAAAATTTCAAGTCAATCGTGTACTTCACATTCTATTTTTACTTAGTCTTCAATAATGCTCTTCATCTGAGCTTGTTCAGTTTAATCAAAGTAGCACAGAATGCTGCAAAGATTTATTGGGAAGACTTTGGACTAAGATGAGTCAAGCTAAGGCTGACAGTTAGGTAGACAATAAATAAACTACAGGTTTGCGTAGGTCAGACCTACAGAAGTGGGGACTACAGGTGCTTACCTGTCCTCCGTACTGGCTGCCTCCATAAGAAGAAGGTCCCTAGAAAGATATTGAAACCCAGTTATTTCTGAATACCTCACTCATGGAGAGGAGTGTCAAAGACAGCTGTACTTTGTATTTGACTGTGATCTGCACAGAATAAACTCTGTGTCTTTGTATTTCTTGAATTCACAATGCTACTACAGAGAATAGGTCATTATGAAGTATCTTGGAATACTGAGATCACTATCTGGATAACCCTTTACTTGACAAGAGTCAAACAATGGTAAAACCAATACATCAAATACGAAAGGAAGAGCTTACCTGTCCACCATACTGGCTAGCTCCAGAGGAATACGAATCCTGTAAAAAGGACCAAATAAGTGAGTTACCTGCTGTAGGATTTCCTTAACTCAAAACATGACTCTTCCAGGACAACAGGAGCAAAAGAGCAGGACTTTCAGTATGATTTGATAACCAGAGTTCAAGCTTTACAAGGTATCTTGGGAGAACATCCAAGTTCCTAAGCAAGGGTGGAAGGCAAAACCCCTGCTGCTTTGTTTGTGTATGACTTGTTGGGAAGATTTAAGCAGCATTCTTTCAAGTGTTTTCTCTGCTCATTTCAGGAGAATGGCATTTCTCTACTTGGAAAGCTGAATCCTGGGCCAAAGCTATCAGTAAAAATTGCCCAACAGGTCTCTGAAAACCAAAATGGGCAAGTTCACTGGACATACAAGTTCATGTAACAAGAGGTCTCTTTAAAGAGGGGAGATTGGATCTGTTACTCTTCTGAATGGAATTAGGTCCACTAGGAATCAAAAATGCTCTGTTTTGATTTGATTTTTACCCACACCTGGGTTTTGTGTGAGCTTCATTACGCAAGTCTCACAAAAACAAGGGCACTCTTTATTAAAAATGCCACCATGTATAAACTTTGGGACATATTGAATTCTATGAGTTTTTGCTCTTTAAACATAGTACCCATATAAAAACTGAACTGAATTGCGTTTGTGAACAACCATCACAAGCTGGCTCTCCTTTTGGAATGAGTACTTACTTGGCCACTGTACTGGCTGCCTCCAGAAGAAGATGAGCCCTGGGGAGGGAAAATAATAAAGAAGAAGAAGAAAAATGAAAGGAAAGCAGAGAAACTGGTTATTTTTCTCTAGCAACAGAACTATTTCAAAGCAAACCTTGAAAGCCAGCAGTTTATACATCCCAATTTTCATTTTAACTGCTCGTATTTCAAATCTACTCAAAACATAAAATCCAGCCTTCCCTACTTTGTGAATAGAGCTCAAATTTACTGTGTACCTGTCCATCAGGATGGATGCCTCCAGAGCCCTTTCAGAAAGGAAACACCTGTTGTTTCACTCTAAAGGACCTGACTGAAGGATAGGCAGCTTCTTTCTTTCTGTTTACAACCAGCACATTGGAGAGTGACGTCTCCACAAAAAGCTTTTGAAGTTTCCATTCTTGCAGACTCCTACAGAGCTTTTGAGTACTCTGAGCTTCCACAAGAGCTGCTAAGCTCATAAAGAAGTGAAACTGGTTTGTGTTTAGTACGTAACATTAAGCATCTATCAGAAAAGTGGCCTTCATTGGGAGGCGTAACTGTGTAAAATGGCTTTTCAATTGGCCTCTGAAGAAGATATTAAAGACAATGTTCTGAGGTGGACTAGAACATAGACTTGGGGGAGAACCAAGATCTAAGTTCAGTATGCAAAAGCCATTCTCCCATGCTGAGGTGCGGAGTGCATTAAAATAGGGATCAGTTGTGTGCTTTGAGATAGTCCCCACTCCATGATGCAAAACAAACAACACTGAATCTTGGAATGAATTAGCTGGATACTTTTTAGGTTAATCTAAATTGTAGAACGCTTTCTAGGGTAATACTTAGTGCGCTCATGTAGCTAATGGACTTTTGATCCATGGTACCAGACCAGAGCAAACCCCTCTGAAACGTGTACAGTGTGGCCTTCAATTCATTAGCACTGGCTGTTTCATTCTGTAGGGTGACACGGTCCTAGCAGTTTGCAGTGCTTGTTGGTGTAGACACAATAGCTATGTTCCCTCAATATATAAACGATATTCCCGATTACAATCTGCTGTCCAAAGATGGCCAAGCCAGTAAAAAACAAAACAAAAAACCCCCAGTCCCAATTGGAAGTTTCAAAGGAAACAAATCCCAGCATCAATAATATGCTGTATGTAAAACACAGGTGGGTAAGGATATTTTCTTGACTGTAGATATACACACATTCCTCTTTCCTTCAAGGCAGCAGTCCTGTTTATCACGTAATACTGGCTTTTGTCTGAACACACAGCTGTGTCCAAGCCAGCCTGGTATCTAGTAGTTCACGCCACTCCTGGTAACAATGCCACGGAGCTCTGTGCCAGGTACAAAAAGACCCCAGTGGTTTTTCTCTCTCTAGTGCAGTGCACACAGAGCTCCAGTGACATATGCTGCATAACTTCCTAACACGTGATGAGCAGAACTGGCCTTTGGGAATGCTCTAAACAGGTCTTTCCTGCAAGTGAGCTCTTATCCATGCGGGATAAATTAAAATTCCTATCTATCAACACTAATCTTTTGTGTGGTAAATTATCTAAGAAGAATACAAACACATAAATCCATGTCCTTAGGGATATCCTGACATAATGCCAAGGAAGCCAATGGAACTAACACCCAAAATAAATACTGTGATGTACCTGTGTTTGGGCCAAACAGCATTTTCATTCAAAGACTCCTCTTCGAATGAAGACCATTTCAAGTGGAAAGAGAACCTGTGAGTGCTGCATGAATGTCCTGTGTGTACTTTTAATTGTAACCAAGGTAGGTTTTTTACACAAGTGTATGACTCTTATTAGGTCCTGACTCTTTTTAACCTCTCTAGCCATTATCTTGACAAAACAAAACCAGGGCACACTTAAAAGCTGACGAATATTGCTTACATTTGCAGAGGTATCACTCCTGACTAACGTAGGGGATCCACCCTGTAAGGGGGAGGTGAGATGGGGAGAAAAAGAAGAAAAATAGCCTTTGTCTTTGATCATAAACTAAAAATGAAGTAAAACCTTAGAATGGCTGTTCTGTGGCATTGGAAAGGAGGAAGAGCCCGGCCTGCAATTAAATGACACTTACACTTCACTTATGTTTCTTAATTTGCCAAGATAGCAAATGGTCTTCTTTGGCCTGGAAGACCATGTGTCACAAACAATCATTTTGTACCTACCCATAACTCATTGCATAGTGAGTAAGAATGCTACCAAAAGTGCAGGAATGTCCTTTACATACTAGATAGAGACTGGCCACAGCCTAAATAATTTCATACGGTGTTAAAAGCACAAATGAGAAGTGGCTCAGGGTTTTTTGTTGTGTTTTGTTGTTCTGTTTCTGTTTTTTAGATTTGGTAAACATTGATTTCTAAGACAACTCTGAATGGCTGACAATTTGTACCTTCCATATTATTTTACCTTTCCTATATGATAGATCTTTTGTCAGTTAATTCTGCTATTTAATGCAATCTGTCCCCTTGCACTGGGCACTGCTGAGGCTGCACCTTGAAGCCTGTGATCAGCTCTGGGCCCCCTCACTGCAAGAGAGACATTGAGGTGCTGGAGCAGGGCCTGGAGCCCAAGTGTGATGGGGAAGGGCTGAGGGACCTGGGGGGTTCAGTGTGGAGAGGAGAAGGCTCAGGGGGCACCTGATGGCTCCCTGCAAGTGCCTGAGAGGAGGATGGAGCCAGGAGGGGCTGGGCTCTGCTCCCAAGGAACAAGGGATGGGACAAGAGGACCCGGGCTCAAGCTGCCCCAGGGCAGGTTTAGATGGAGCTGAGGAACAATTCCTGCCCCACAGGGTGCTCAGGCATTGGAAGAGGCTGCCCAGGGCAGGGCTGCAGGCACCGGCCCTGCAAGGGTTCACCCAGTGTGGAGATGAGGCCTCAGTGCCATGGGTTAGTTGGCAGTGGCCTTGGCAGTGTTAGGTTTATGGTTGGACTTGATGATCTTAAAGGTCTTTTCCAACCTAAATGATTATATAAATCCTTATTCTTCATCCTGGCATAATGAGAAATGACTTCTACCATGTCAGTAATATGCAAGTCACCAAAGGAGCAATGACTATAAAATTAAGAGCACACTCAAATAAATAACTTAGACATAAATAGGGCCACAGATATTTTTCCAGTTAAATAATTCAGTAAAAGAAAATAAATAATAAAAAATAACACTTACAGAACTTGCCCCAGAACAATCACATCCGCCCTGTAAAGAATGCAGAAAATATTTATCAGGAGCACAGGACTGAAAGGGACCTCAGTTACAACTCAGGTGACTTTTTCTATCATCCCAGGTACATTCATTATTGTCCAAGTTCCCATCTTCTAGAAACTAGGCTGCTTTCTGTTCTCTTCATCCTATGCAACTATTCCTGTCCTTACTGCTTTGATGAGGCAAAAGTTTTCTAAAGCAATTCTCTTCTAATTTGTTATGTACCGTCTTTACCTTCAAAACCTTACTCACTAAAAGGACAAGTAACACATTCCGAGTCATACTACAGAGAGCAAGGGTTTTTTCCATACAGAAACGTGTGATTTCTACTCTGATAAGGCCAAGTGAGAGGTGGCCAGGAGTTCACCATTCAGCGTCTCACTTCCTACATTCAATCCGTGTGAGATGGGTAAGAAGACAAACATATAGCAACAAAGCAGGGGTAGAAGTTCAAGTACAACGGCCACTCAGTCACTACTGGCACCTCTGGCCTGCAGGATGTCTGAATGACATGGGGAAAGACTATGACATTGCTGAAGCTTTAGGCAGAAAGGATAACGTTGGCAGAACACAGTTCTCATGTGGGAAAGATAGGCAAAGTAAATCCTGAGTGCCTGCCACTAGCACAACTGAACTGTGTGGAGAAAGGAAAGCGTACCTGTCCACCGTACTGGCTGCCTCCTGAAGAGCTGGAACCCTGTAAATGTTATATTTTCATTTAAAAAGGTTTCTTTCAGTTTGACATGTTCGTTTGATTTACCACCGACTGTCTTTTATTCTCTAAAGCTTGTTTGAAGAGATCTGTCTGGTTACTAACCCAGTTTTATCTGTAGAAAGACTAACGAGGATAAAAACCCCCACAGTAGTCTGGAACCTTAGGTATGGCCAATCTGGTCATATTGTCTTGATATGTGTAAAAACCAAACGAAATCCCCCAAACCTGAAACAAACCCCACAGAAATCCCCAACCAAAACCCAACAATGACAAAAACCCCACAACCCCCTCCCCCCCAAAAAATACAAACCCCCAAACCCTGAACCAAAACCAAGCCAACAACGAAATTCCCCACCTGCCCACCATACTGGCTGCTTCCAGATGAGGAGGAGTCCTGAAGAAAATAAAGATATCTTTATTAATAGTTAACAATAGGAATTAATATCAAATATTTCTTATTTTCACTTGTTTCCCGGTGTTAGGACATCAGTCAATAGATGAATAGTGCTCTGATTACACTTGGACTTTTACATACAGATACATAAGGAAAAGGTGCGTGAGCACCGAATGAATCTTGCTCCCAGATGAAAGATTGCTCTAGTACAATATGGGAGCTCAAGCTTTTGTACAACAGATACTTGGGGTCAAAAATACAAAGAGTTAGTATTTACCTGTCCGCTGGAGTAGCCACCACCTTGAGAGGATGAGCCCTGCAAAAAGCAGACCCAATTTACTTTTGTTTCCAATAGCTTTTGGAAAACAAGACTATGTTGTGTCTCACACACAGTGCTTTAATCTTTTAATCATTATTCTTTTAAAAGCAGTTTGCCATTTGGTTTTACAAGACATGATGCCAGATGTCATGAGAAACTCTAGGAGATAAATAGTTGGGTATCATTTACTCATCAGGACAACTGAAATAGAACAGCCATGTTCTATTGGAAGGGAACTGCAAATAAGGAATAAAATAGATGCTTACATGTCCACCTGACTGGCTGCCTCCTGGGGAATAAATACCCTGGAAAAATGCATTGAAATTACATGAAAACAAAAATCCAATAATCCCCAAACCTGGAAAGATCAGGATGGAAGCTGATTTTCTCCACATTCCTTCATTGTCTCGTATGGATTGTTTAAGAACAACAAAAAATAAAGAGCTCTTTCTGTTTAACCCAGCACATGTTCCTTTACGCCTGTTGACAATTGCTCCTTTAGTGAAAGCTATTCTTTTGGATGCAATGACTAAAGAGTTCTTCTATCTCCAACAAAGTAATTCATCAGTCTGTGTCATTTAATTCTCATTAGAATACATAAAATGTGTGCCATGTATAAAGGACAGGAAAATGGAAGCCTTCAGAAGTGAGCAGTACAGCACATCGCAGCAAAGGGTTCTATTTGAATAAATGCTGCACAAATCATGGTATTGATGCCTTTTGCAGCCAGGTAATGAGTAAAGAAGTGCAGGAACCTGAACAAGTAAATTGTGGCACTGTGGTTTGTAATGTTAGAGATTCAAGAGTACACCTCAGCATCAGCTGGGATTCCTAGCAGCACTTTAGCCATACCCTCATTCCCTCTGTGCTTGTGGGACTTTTCTGTTCCACACTGGAAGCTGCTGTGACAGCTTGCAAACAAGCTGTAATTTAGGTGGCTGGGAGTTGCCAGGCCCTGGGGCATTACACCCTGGCAACATGCAAGGAAGGAGTACTTACCCGTTCACTCTGCTGGCTGCCAGATTGTGAGCTGGAGCCCTAAAAGATGTTAGAATCTAGTTACTGCACAGCAAATAGTTCTGGTTTTGATAAGCAAGGGTGGAAGGCAAAGAATACCAGTGCTTGTTGGGGAGGTTCAAGAGGTAGGCTCTAGGGTAAGCAGCATTTTTTCAAGTTCTTTCTCTGCTCATTTCCAGAGAATGGCATTTCTTTGGCAAGCTAAATCCTCATATAGCATAACAAAGGAATGAGATCACATCTCAAACGATGGTATTTCCTTTTAGAATGCTACAGTCGAAACCAGCAGCACTTTAAATGCTGTCTTGGTTCCTGTAAGAGCTCAGTGGAACACACCGGTGTGGTTGTACCTTAGTTTCTTTCATACCATTGTTTCCTTCAGAAGGCCTTGGGGTCCTCTGTGATATCGTATTTTAGCCTTCTTGAATAACCACAAGAAGACTTTGATACAGAAACTGTGGAAACTAATGACACACTATACTTGTGGCTGAAATGCACAGCTGAATGTGTAGAGAACAATTTCCTGCTAAGCAGCATACTGGAAAACAGTTGTTAGAGATCCAGTTAAACTGTGACAAAATGAGGCACGAAACCTACAAAGTTGTATTAACAGCTCCACCAGCATTAATAGGAAATGTACTTTAGTCAGGAGGAAAGGCATGTTCTTAAGCAGAAAAGCAAGCAGTTGTCTCCACACTAGATGGAAAGGGACTATTCCCATGCAGTATATAGATGAAGAAACTTGAATCTTATATATCCAGCATTAGCAAAACACACATGAAATGTAATGTGAATTGGAGATGGCGGGGGGGG
>NDXB01021711.1:28155-39919 GCA_002631895.1 Agapornis roseicollis | reverse complement strand
CCTCCCCGCACTGCTCTGACCCCCGCAGTAATACACGGTCCCCCGGCCCAGCTCCAGCCCGCCCCCCGCCAGGCAATGAACCATGCCCCCCGGCACTGCACTGGGGTGGCATTCCCGGGGGTGGGAATGCATCAACCCCACCGAGAACGCACACAACACACCCCCCCCTCCGGAATGCACTGACACACCCCACACGCCCCCTGCTACTGCACGGCCCCCCGGGAACGCACCACACCGGATCTGCTCGTGGCCGCACAGTGACCCCCTCTCCGGTGCGCACCGCACCCCCCCTTCGGGGACGTAGGGGCCGGCAGCTCCCGGTGATGCACGGCCGCCCGCTCCCGGTAAAGCACCCCCCGTGCTGGCGCGTTGCCTCACCTCCTTCCCGGCCCCTGCTGGGGCTGCACTGCCGACCCCCTCCCGGTGCCCCAGACCTGCCCGCAGTGCTCACAACACAGGGGACGCTCCCTGCGCGGCCCCTCTGTGATGAGGTAGGTCCCAGACCCCCGGGTGGGGAGACATGGGGCTGGGGGCACCGGGTGGGACAGGGAGGACGGTGCCACCCAGTGGTGGCCAGGGTGGGGATGGGGGCACCCCGCGTACCCCCTGCTGGGGACACCCTCAGGCAGCAGCAGTGGGGGTGGTACCCCCTGCAGACTGCCCCATAGTCCCCCGTACCCCAGCACACCCTGGCCCAGGCATCACATCCTTGTCCCTTCCCCACCATGTGATGACCCCAAAGCCCCCAGCCCAGGATGGGGCACCACTGTGGGGTGACAATGAACAAGCAGACCTGTGTGGTCCCATCACACCCACAACCCCACAGTGTGAGGCTGATGTGTGAGCTTCACGCCATGCCCCTGCCACGGCCCTTCCACAACCCCTAGCAAGCCCCTCGCAGTACCCTATGGCCCACTGCACCGCACCCCACAAACTCGCCAGTCTCCAGCCTCAAGCCCCGGTAAGGCAGATCCCCCCCCAAAACCTCCCTGCCCCCACGCCCCAGCCCCAGGTTCCTGCCATCCCCAAAATGACCTTGAACTCCCCACCGCGACCTCGCTGCACCTCCCCTCCTCCCCCATGGCCTGGCTCCTCCAGAGCAGTGCTCCCAGTGACACTCAACGCCACCTCATCCCCAGCCTGGATTACCGAGCTCCTCCCTAGCCAGCTCCCCTTCCCAGGGCAATGCCCCATGTTCCTGGCATGCTCCTTCACCCGCAGGAAACCCAGGCCCAGCATCAGCCCTGGGAAAGGTGGGAACATGTGCTTCCGGATGCGGGATGTGCCAGCCCGGCAGCTCAGGTGAGGCCACGGCTTACCCGGGCATCCAGAAGGAAATCCATGGGTGTCGGAGCTGTGAGGAAGGGGCCGCAGGTCCCATTGCCGGTCACGTGTGCAGCAATGGGGACTTGCCCAATGGCACCGGGCAGTCGCACAGTGTGACACAAAGGGTTAATCATTAACTCTGCTCCGGGAAGCCGGATCCACACCGTGGAGCTGGCACTGTGGCACCATGCACATGGCATCATGTGCGGCACCGGCAGAGCTGTGCCCCGTCAGGGGCACCCACCACTGGCTCAGCCTATCCCGGTGTGGCTGCTGTGCACGGCCGTGCAATGGGGCAGCACCCTACGGCACAGCATAGTGGGAGGGCCACGGCACCCCTCACACAGCTGGGCAGCAGCAGGGGTGCAGCCCCCCAAGTTCCCTCCCCAGGCAGCCGTGGGGCTGTGCCCACTGCTGGCAGCACTTACGCTCTGGAAGGCAGAGGAGACGATGTGGTGGATCTCAGAGGATACCTGGGAGTGGGTCATGGTGCTGGCGCGGTGCCCCGGGATGCCGGCTTAGCCCTTCTCCTTCTCACGGGGGCTCAGGGGACGCTCTCGGGGCAGCATAACCTGTGGGCACAGATGGGTGCTCAGGGCGGATGCTTCAGCCAGGGATGCTCCAAGGCGCTGCTTCACTGAGTGCCACCGCTGCACCGAGGTCTGCCCAGAGGAAAGCACTGGGCTGGCCCCAGGCTGGTTTGTCTTGGCTGATGGCAGGAGCAGGAGAGCAGAGGCCAAGACAAATGCCAGGAGGGGAGCGGAGCCGGGATAGCGGGAGGGGGCCCGGCGTCCCCAGCAGGACCCCAGGCATGAGCCCAGCTCCACAGGGTGCAGGCAAAGAGCCAGATCCGGGAAGGCAGCATCCGCAATTGACCCTGCCACAGCCCCCAGCACCCCCATCCCGGCCCCCCACACCTGCCCACTGGCCATCCGCGCCCCACACTTGCCCCTCACCAGCTCCCCAGGCACCAGGCTGACTCCTCTGGCACTCTGGTGCCAGGTTTATTGCCACAGGAGGTGGCCCCACGTGACGGTGGGGACTGAGGAGGGTGGTGACGGATGACTGCGTCTCACATGGGTGGCTCACCATCACTATCCTCGTCACCAGCATCCCTTCTGCCATGCTGTCCCCCATGGGCATGATGGCTGTGGCCAGGCTCAAGGAGCTGTGGACTCTATGAGTGCTCGGCTCCTTCAGCCTGACCACAGCCCTGGATCATCCCTTCTCCCATGTTCCGTGCTACCGGACTCCAGCTGCTCCCTAATCCCTGCTCCCCATCCAGAGCCAGCACATCCACATTCCAGCCGAGTGAGTGCAGATTAGCTGACCTGCCACACCGCTCTCCCAGAGCACCCGCCAGCAGGAGCTGGCAGCCAGAATTCCCCCCCTTACTCAGAAAGGGGTGCCCCCCCACCCCATAGGCACCTCATAGCTCCATGCACTTCACCATGGCGCAGGTAGCAGGGAGTTGATCTGGCAGGGCTCCGGTCTCACCAGTGCATCTAATGCACCAGAACTGGGGGGGAATTAGCTGGTGCCTTTGCTCCCCCTCCCCAAATGGAGGTGGGACCCTCAAACTGCCTGTGCTGGGTGACTCACCGGGGGTGCTGTGGGGTCTTCTCCCTGCACAGGACACCCCATTAGCTGCATACTTGCCAGACCTAAGGATCTGGAGACTGAAACCAGCAAAGGCTCCATGGTGCCAGTGAGCAGCCATGGGGAATGGGCGGCTTTGATGCACCAGAGAGGGGGGCAGAGCCCATGGGGAGGGTCAGGAGTGTTGGACACAGAGCCTTTTGTGCCATCCTGGCCACATCGCAGGGGCCCCACCGGCATCACTGCTGTGCCAAGCTTCCCGCAGGATGGTGCCCCCATCATCCTACCCATCATTGGGCCACCATGGACGGCAAATGCCAGGAGTCCAACATGGGAAGGCACTCATTGCTCCCGGCCTTAAGCAGCTTTTTGGGTTTAATCCCGTTGGCAGCTCACGGGGATTAGAGCCCCGGGAACACACTTGGGATTGTTCTCTGGGAACACCAAGCTGGGAAGCAGCCCAAAGCCACACTCTCACCACCTCTCAGCATGAGGAACCTGGGTCCTGGCCCATCGCTCAAAAAAGGGGGCTCCCAGCCTGCTGACCCTCGAGGCCCCACCAGCCCATCGCCCCCACTGCCTCTGTGGGTCCCAGCAGGACGGTGCAGAGGGCACACGGCGATTGTGGCCTGACCCTGCTGGAAAGGGTGACGGGCACCGGGGTGGGGGGAGGACAACTTCTGCTTTCCATGGTGGCGGTGGTGGCTGAGTCACCCGGCAGGCACGACTGGGCGACCAGCCGGGAGCCGTGCAGCGGCTCTCTTGAGCCCTGCGGAGGGGAGCCTGGAGCCAGCCCGCACCGGGAGCTCCCGCGGCCGCCCCGCACCGTGCCGGGTGAGTGCCCGCCTTCCCCGCCGTGCTCCTGCACCCCGGGATGGGGGCGGCGAGGGGACAGGTCCCACGAGCCGCACGTCGGTGCCCAGGACGGCTGCGGTGCCACCACCTCAGCAGCTCCGGCGCAGCCACGGGGCAGGAGGGTCGGGGCTACAGGCACGGGCCATGCCGACGGGAGGGCTGAGGTGTCAGCGGCACGGCGCGCCCCGAGTGCGGCCTCTCCGGGCCGGCGGCGGCGCACAATGGCCCCTTGTGCGAGGGAACGGGCCGCTCCGATAAGCGCGGCAGGTCCGCAGATACCTCCACGGGCTGCCAACGCCGCCCCGCTAATTACCGGCTGGCTCCGATCAGCGCCTGTGCACCAGCCGGCTCGGCGGCTCCCACCGGTGCCGGAGTCGCATTCCTGGGACCGGCCCTGGCCTGCCTGCCTGATCCGCTGAGGCGATTAGAGCGCCCGGCCCCACGCCCCACACCGCTATGGGGCTGACCCACGGGGCTCGCATGCCCCCGGCACTCTGCTGCGCCGGGACCCACCGCTGGCATCGCATGGGCTGGGAGGAGAAGCCGAGCTAGCAAGGTGGGAAGTGAGGCAATGCCACAACCCGGGCAGCCTGTCCACACCAGGAATCCCCCTCAGCAGCACTGACCCCAGACCTGCGAGGGGTGCAGGGGCCAGCCGAAGCCTGCTGCCCAGCGCTGGTGCCACAGGAGCCCTGCTGCCATGGGCAGCACTGCACCTTGTCACCCCATGAAACCTGGGCTGGGGATGGCAGCGGCAGGAGCAGGTCCAGACGTGGAATCTCTCACACACACAATGTGCCATGAACCTTTGTGCTAACAGCTGGAGGCTGACAGTGACCATCGCACCACCTCTGACCAGCAGCCAGAGCCACATTTGCCACCTGCTGCCCGTGCACGGCTGGGTGACATGGAGAACATGCCGTGCCATGTCCCTCACTGGCCCCCCAGCTGGCAGCCACCCCCCAAGAACTGCTTGCACCCTGTTTCCAGGTGACATTGCACAGGGGTGAGCCTGGTGCAGGCCAGGCTGTGCCCATGTCTCCAGGTGGACATGTCCCAAGCTCCTCAACCTGCCTGGCATGGTGAGATCCATGAAAGGGGGGAGCTAGGATCCCTGGCCATGCAGCCCAGCTCCAGATGGGGCTAGCTCCCCCAGGAGATGTGTGCACTCCCACACTTGCCCCGCTGTTTACCTGCTGAAGAACCACAGAATCACAGAATGGTCTGAGTCGGAAAGGACCTTAAGGCCCATCCAGTTCCAACCCCCTGCCATGGGCAGGGACACCTTCCACCAGACCAGGTTGCTCCAAGCNAACCACAGAATCACAGAATGGTCTGAGTCGGAAAGGACCTTAAGGCCCATCCAGTTCCAACCCCCTGCCATGGGCAGGGACACCTTCCACCAGACCAGGTTGCTCCAAGCCCCATCCAGCCTGGCCTTGAACACTGCCAAGGATGGGGCAGCCACAGCTTCTCTGGGCAACCTGTGCCAGGGCCTCACCACCCTCACAGAGAAGAACTTCTGCCTCACATCTCATCTCAATCTCCCCTCTGTCAGTTCAAAGCCATTCCCCCTTGTCCTGTCCCTAGTCTGGCACAGCCACACTCACTTCACTGCTCCTTGGGGTGCTCACACCCCAGGCATGGGAGCCACAAGCCAACTCTGGCAGAGCCACCCAAGCACTGGCACTGCCCTGGGGCTGCACCACCATCCACTCCTCAATGGTGCCCAGGCTCTGGATCACTCCCTGCACCACTGAGCAGCTCCGGCCAGCACGGTCAGCAGTCATGGTGGCTGTGAACTGCATCCCCACCTGCATGGACAGAGCATGAGACCCAGCTCCCTGCACCCCAAAATGGTCCTCAAGGCTGGGGGTGGGGGTGGAGGAACATCAGTGTGCCCTGGCTCTCCTGCCCACTCCTGAGGACTGGAGTGCAGGAGATCACACAGAACCCCTGAAGCCCCTCACTTCTTGGGCAGCACCCATGTCCCATGACTGAGGCTGCCAACTGTGGGGTGCTCATGGGCTGCTCCCACTCCCTCCTGCCCAGCTCACCTGCTTGCTCTGGGACACCCCCAAGAGATCCCACTGCTCCAGAACCTCTTGAGTGCTCACCCCATAGAGGGAGCTGGGGCATCGCACCCCACCACCACCACAGTGGACACTAGGATGGAGCTGGGCTGGGACACGGCTGCCCACAGCACGGCTCCCACCCCGGCAGAGATTTTCTAGACACTGTAACTTTAGAAGCCACCACCAAAAATATCCTTCCCTGTCCTCGTACCATGACCTCGAAACCGCCGGATCTGGGAGATGAATCACGGCACTGCATAGCTCCATACCCACACCCACACCGGTGCCACCACCGTAGGGAGGGAGGTGACAGCCAGGGCAGGCATGGCCACCCCAGTCCGGGGCTCCCTGATGGCTGCCAGCCCCACCGCGACCCCTCTGGCCAACCCTGGAGAGGCCAGGACCCCCCCGTGGAGCATCAGACCCACCGTGTGTCCCTGCCCAAGGCAGGAGGGCTGGAACTGGATGATCTTATGCTCCTTTCCAATCCAAACCATTCTATGATTCCATGTGGCACCAACCCCCAGTACGGCACCCGATCCCCAGTGTGAGGGTCCTGCCGGGTGTCCCCACCGCTATCTCCACCCCAGCCCTGGGAAGGGGCAGGCTCAGCTGCCTCTCACGGGGGTCTGCTGCCCCTGTGCCACGGTGCTGGGGTCCATGAGCCAACCCGGGGACATCCACCAGCACTGACTCCTTGATCCTGGTGGCTGCTGTGGGACCCTGTCTGTGGGGTGAGCTGGATACAACCCCACACCATCACCCATGGCAAGGCTGAGGGCTCTGCACTCACCCACCGCAGCTACCGAGGAGGTGTGAGCCTGGGTGCACCATTCCCTGTTCCCCACTGGCCCCGGTACCGGCAGGCAGCTCTGCCCCACTCACCCCATCACCCGCCGACCCGGCAAGACTGCGGTTCCAGCCGCGTTCCCGCTGCCGCGGGCTCCCCACGGAGGCTGCCGGCCCCGTGTCCCCGGGATGGGGACCTGCCCCAGCAGGGAATGATGCGGGGCTTTCGTCCAGCGCGACCCCCTCTCCCGTAGGCCACCCCGTGCAGCCTGGTGTGGGGCAGTGCGCAGCCGTTCTCTGCCCCACTGCGAAGAGAGCTGCGAGCGCCGGCCGCTGCCGGGAGCTTTTATACCGGCGCAGGAGAAAAAAAACTCGGCAGCGGCAGCAGCGCTGAGTCTTTGTTTCGGCAAGCCTGCACCAGGCCACTTTATCCAAACAGAGCGGCCGTGCCAAGTCCGGGAACGGCTCCTCGGGCAGCCACACCTCTGCACCGCGGCTCCCGCTGGGCACGGGGGCAGCCAGCGGCGAGCCGTTCCCCCGGCAGCCGGGAATGGCCAAGCGCCAGCGGGAGAGGCCGCGCTCCTGCCCCATGGAGCAGCCAGCTCCGAGGCAACGTAGAGGAGATGCAGACCCCAGCCCCGCGAGCGCGAGCAGGAGCGGGCGTGAAGGCTTATCCTGCACTGCGCCGCGCTCAGTGTCCCCCAAGGGCAGTGCCGCAGGCGAGGGCTGTGGGGCAGAGAGTGAGGAGGGGCTGGGGGCAGCCCGTCCTCCCCCCGCCGGCCCCGGCGCCCCTGGCAAGTCCCAGCGCGGCGTCCTCGGGCAGCCAGCCCGGTCCCTGCGGTCACCCGTCCCCTCTAATGATAGGGGTGCGCTTGCGGGGGCTGCGCCAGGGATGGCAGCCAGACCCCCCTAGCCCCACAGCCCGGCACGGGGACCCGGCCAAGCAGCAGCTCCCACGGCCCCCTCCCTTCCACCGGCCGGGATGGTGTCCGCGGGCAGAGGGTCACTACGGAACCACCCCCGTCCCATTGCTGGGAGCCCTGTGTTCACCCCGCAGCTCTCACAGCTCTGGCAGCAGCACGGGGCACAGCGGAGCAGGGAGAGGAAGCGAGATGCGGGGTGTCCTTCACCAGTGCGGGGACCCCTTGGAGCTGAACCCACGATACACCTTCACCTGCAGACACCCACAGCAGCCCAGTGGTATGAGGGGGGGATGCCCGGGGGTGGGGGGGAAGATCTCTGGGGGGACATGAGGCCAGACAGGACATAGCACCCGGGGTGGAGAGCAGTGAGGGGCACAGGGCAAAGGCCACCCAGCACAGCCCCTGCCCGGGCTCAGGGCCAGCCCAGCTCCTGGCCCCTGGTCCCCGTGGAAGCCAGGACGGAAGGGCTGCCCACAGTGCAGTGCGAATACCGGTGCCAGGAGGGTTGTTAGGGCAATCACATCCCACGCTCCTGGCAGGCGCTTGAAGCGGTGCAGTGACCCTGAAAGGCATGACACCCCACGAACCCCACAGTGGGACCCTTCAGCCTGTGCACAGAGCCACTGCATGGGGGGGAGGGCCAGGGCATAGATCCCTCCCCACAGCCCTTGGACCACCAGCAAACTGCCAACACAATTTCCTCCAGGAGCAGTCCAGCTCCCTGACACCGGTTCAGAGACCACGGGGGTCTCTCTAGCAGGTGTGTGGTACAGCCCTATCTGCGCCTGCGGACCGGCTCTGTCCGTATCCGTGCCTGTACCAAGCGATTCTGAGGCTGCCATGGAGGCTCCTGGTGTCCCCCAGCCCTGTTGCCCCCTCCCCATGGGCTCAGCGCAGCGCGGTCCCCGCTCCGGAGCCACGGGAGCCCACAGCAGCGCGGAAGTGGGAAACCAGCGGGGGTTGGACCCATGCCCGGCGTTGCTCAACCCCTGGCAGCGTTTCGCAAGCGGGCAGCGCTACTCACCACCCAGCACTGCACATGGCGGCTCCTGGCAAGCACCGTGCCGGGCGGGCGCCAACCCCTCGGAGACAGCTCTGTGCCACCCCTGGGGACACGCCTGGATGGGGCAGAGCCACAGGATGCTCCTTGTGCTCGGAGGGAGCCGGTGGTGTGGGATGGATGGCTGCTCCCAGCCTCATGTTTCTCACCTGCCGAAGGTTGCTGCCGGGCTCAGAAGCCGGGAGGGAAGGGCATGGAGCTGCTTCGTGTCGTGCCGGTACCCACTAGGAAGTAAAGAGATGCCAAGGGCTGAAGCACAGGAGCTGGGTCCAGCAGAGCCTCATGTGCGGGTCCAGCCTTAGTGGCACAGCTGGTGCAGGTGACGGGGTGAGGCCGGGGTGTGACGCCCTGGGCAGGGGACCGTGAACCCGGGTGCAGGGGTCCCAGAGGTGCCCAGAAGTCCCAGGAGAGTGCCAGTAGTCAACAGCGCTGCTTCCTCCCCTGCCGAAGGAGCTGGGGGACCCAGGAACGGGCACGACGGAGTCCCCCGGACCCACCAGACCCGGGCCGAGCCCATCGGGATACCAGAGGTGGCAGTGGGGGAAAATGGGGCCGCGGCCGTGAAGGTACTCGGGGCCCCAGGAGGAGCCGCTGGGCCGGTGCAGCTGCCCCAGGGTCCCATCGCGGGATGGGGCGCGAGGCGGGACCGGGGCTCCCGCAGCCGTGCCAGCACGGGATGGAACGGGACCGACGGGCAGAGGCTCGGAGGCGCACCGGGAGCAGGGAGCGGGACACGGGCAGCACAGGGACCGGACCGGACCGGACCGAACCGAACCAGCCCCCGCCACCTCCCGCTCCTGCTCCCACCGCTTACCGGAGAGTCCCACCGAGCCGGGCGGGTCTGCGCGGCCCCGCCGGGAGAAACGGCAGCGGGAGTGCGCCGGGGCGGGGCGGCACCGGGTAGGTCGGCACCGGTCCCGGCTCCGGCACCGTCTCTGGCGGGCGTGGTCACCGTTTCTCCTCGAGCCCCACGGGATCCCCGTCGCGGCCGGGCCCCGTTCCGCAATGCTCCGGGGCGGGCGAACGGGCGGACCCGGGGATCGAACCCGGAACCACGGAGCGCGAGGGGCGGTTGGGGGAGAAGGTGTGGCGGGGGCGTGG
This sequence comes from Agapornis roseicollis, assembly GCA_002631895.1. NCBI lineage: Eukaryota > Metazoa > Chordata > Aves > Psittaciformes > Psittacidae > Agapornis > Agapornis roseicollis. Next base: position 30,191 of record NDXB01021711.1, on the reverse strand, counting down.
CCAGCGAGGAGAGGTGTGGCAGAGGGGGCGTGGCGGGCGCAGGGGATGTCGGGCGGTGTGGCGGAAGAGGCGGGGCTGCCGCGGGAGCTGCCGGGAGGCGTGGCGGCGGCGGGGCCGGGACCGGCACCAGGGACCGGGGCGAGGAGCGGAGCCGGAGCGGATCGGATCGCGGCGCCATGCAGAAATACGAGAAGCTGGAGAAGATCGGGGAAGGTGCGGCGGGACCGGGCTGCGGAGGGGCCGGGATGGGCTGTGCGGGAGCCGGGAGCCCGGTGCTGGAGGCTAGCGTGGCAATGACCCGTCCGCCCGCCCGCCCGCCCGCCCGCCCGCAGGCACCTACGGGACCGTGTTCAAGGCCAAGAACCGGGAGACGCACGAGATCGTGGCGCTGAAGCGGGTGCGGCTGGATGATGACGACGAGGTGAGGGGATCGGGGACCGGCACCCGGAGCCGATACCGAATCCGGTTCCCCCCCGTCACTCCCCTCTCTCGGCAGGGGGTGCCCAGCTCGGCGCTGCGGGAGATCTGCCTGCTCAAGGAGCTCAAGCACAAGAACATTGTCAGGTAACGGGGGCTGTGAGGGTGGCGGGGGCTGCGTCATCCCCGGTCCCGCATCCTTCCCTCTCCAGTCCCGCATCTCCATCTCCCTGGTCCTGCATCCTTCCCCGTCTCTGGTCCTGCACATCCCCTCCAGTCCTGCCCTCACTGCCTGGGCTCGCTCCCCCCAGTTTGGGGCCTCAGGGTCCCCCTTCCCCTCGCAGGCTCCACGATGTCTTGCACAGTGACAAGAAGCTCACCCTGGTCTTTGAGTTCTGTGATCAGGTGAGTGCCGGTGCCACGGTAGTGCCAAGGCCAGGTTGGGGTCGCTGCTCGCGGCCCCCTGCAGCTCCTCAACATGCCTCTGCTCACTTTCTCCAGGACCTGAAGAAGTATTTTGACAGCTGCAATGGGGACCTGGACCCAGAGATCGTCAAGGTGCATCCAGGGGGGCTCTGGAAGCCCTTGGGGGACACAGTTGCAGCATCACCAGCTGTCACAAGAACTGGCCTGACAGGGCTGATGTGTCCCACTCAGGACCGTGCTCTTTTCCACAGTCGTTCATGTACCAGCTGCTGAAGGGCCTCGCATTCTGCCACAGCCGCAACGTCCTGCACCGAGACCTCAAACCCCAGAACCTGCTCATAAACAGGGTGAGTGCTGGGGCTGTGTGTCTGTGTGAAGTGCAGGTGCTGTCTGTCCGTCTGCCACTTGCCGCTCTGTCTGCTCCTCGTGGTTCTGGTCAATGGGAAGAGATGAAGGCGAAGCTGCTGCCAAAGGGTGGGCAGCAGGATGGGCTGTCCCCTGCGCTATCTCCTTTGCTGTCCTGCTGACATGGTGCTTTCACCACAGAATGGAGAGCTCAAACTGGCTGACTTTGGCCTGGCCCGGGCCTTTGGCATCCCTGTGCGCTGTTACTCGGCAGAGGTGAGCTGGAAGGTGTACCCATTGCCTTCTCCTGCCTGGGGGGCTCGGTTCCATCCTACAGCCAGCCCAACATCTCCTGCTCCCTCCGCACAGGTCGTCACGCTGTGGTATCGGCCCCCAGACGTGCTCTTCGGCGCCAAGCTCTACTCCACCTCCATCGACATGTGGTCAGCCGGCTGCATCTTCGCAGGTAGTGCCGGTGCAGGGGGCTGCGGCACAGGGGGCTGCCAGGGCTGTGCAGCCATGGGACCCATCTCTTCTCTGGCTCCTAGAGCTGGCCAATGCGGGGCGGCCCCTGTTCCCAGGGAATGATGTGGATGACCAGCTGAAAAGGATTTTCCGATATCCTTCCAGTGCCACAGGAGGGGGGCAGCCCCTCCTCTGTGCAGGAGATTGAAGGGGGCTCTGCCGGGGTTAGGCTGGGGGGAGCTGGGGATGGCTGACTGTCATGCTGGCCGCAGCGGTGGCCCTTGACTGCTGTTGTTCCTACGCTGCTGGGAACCCCCACAGAGGAGCAGTGGCCGGCCATGGCCAAGCTGCCAGACTACAAGGTGAGGCAGGGGCAGGCTGGG
>NDXB01021711.1:387-26303 GCA_002631895.1 Agapornis roseicollis | reverse complement strand
GGGGGTGGGGGAGGGGGGGGGGGGGGGGGGGGGGGGGGGGGGGGGGGGGGGGGGGGGGTGACCCCCATAACCAGCTCTGGGGATGATGCCAAGAAAAGCCTGGGATGGAGTGAATAGGGGGTGCGGACCCTTGGGGCCCACCTGCAGGGGAGTTCAGGGGTTGCATCCTCCTTGCTGTGCCCCAGCCAGGGACCCCCATCACCCTCCCTGGGGGGACAGCCCCATGGCTCCCCATGCTGGCAGTGCCAGGTTTGGAGCTCAGGGATGCTGTCCCCCCTGGTGTGGAGCTGGGATCTCTACCTGGGCCCCGGAGGGAGCGGGACAGCGGGGCTGCCCGGGACTGCTGGGTGCTCCTGCCAGGCGGTGGGGTGCAGGACAGACGGGCGGATGGACAGACGGACAGAGAGGAGCAAATGAGTGCACAGGGTCCGAGCGGGAGATGGTGCCGGTCCCGGGCGGGATGAGGCCGAGCAGCAGATGGGTGGGATGAGGTGCGAGGCCCCCCCCTTGCCGGCTGTGCCAGGGGAGGGGGGTCAGGGGGCTGTGGGGGGGTTACCAGGGTGCTGCTGTCGCTCCTGGGGGTCTTCTTCTTCTCCTTGTAGAAGCTGAGGAGTTTGTCCCGGAAGACCTGGGGAAGGTGGGTCAGAGCTCCCGGCTGTGGGGCAGGTGTGGGGCCGGGGGAGCTGGGGGGTGCTCACCTCGTACAGGTAGTCAAAGATCTCCAGGATGGTGAGGAGGCTGGCGCCGATAAAGAGCCCCATCTGCCCCCCGATATCACCTGGGCAGGGGGGTGGCATTAGAGAGGGGCTGCCCCCCTGAAACCCCTCCCCCCCCAACACACACACCTGTCCCCAGTCTCCCCGGTCCCTCACCCAGCAGCCCAGCCACCTCATACGCCTTCTTCTGCTCGATCATCTCATAGTTCAGGGCCTCAAAGAAGATGTCCAGCACCAGCACGTTGTCCCTGGGGAAGACAGATGGGTCTGGGATGGATGGACAGATGTGCCATCAGGCAGCAAACCCAGCTGGGGGGCTGCACTGTGCCATGGTGGGACGAGGCAGATGGGTCTGCCCTGGGCTGGGCTGGCACAAAGATGTTCTATGCCATGCCGTGCTGTGCCATGGAGTGTCTTGCCATGCCATGCCATGCTTTGCTGTGCCATGCTGTGCCGTGTCGTGCCGTGCTGGTTCACTTATGCTGGGGGATGTAGCATGGCCATGCTGTGCTGTACCACACCATCATTGAATCATAGAATCAGCTGGGTTGGAAAAGACCATCGGATCCAACCGTTACCCCAGGACTGCCAAGTCCACCACTAAACCATGTCACTGAGGGCCTCACCTACACGGTTTGTGAACACTTCCAGAGGCGGGGATGCTGTCATGCCCTGCCAGTTCATGTCTGCTGAGGCATGCCCTGCGGCCGTGCCATGCCGTACGACCCCGTCAGGCCATGCTGTGTCCAGCGCAGCGGTGGTGGCACTCACGCGATGTACTGCTCCGTCTTGTTGAACTTCTTGGCCAGGTACCTGGCGGAGGCCTTGCTGGGGATCTTCACCATGGAGAGCTCTTTGCCATAGCGCACCATGGCGCAGGGCGTGCGGCAGGCGCAGTAATCGCTGTCCTTCTTCACCAGGAAGTCTGGGGGGGACGCGGGTGGGACGGGGACCACCGGAACCGTGTGGCCATGACACCCGCCCAAGTGGGGTTGGGCTGCTCCAAGGCCAAAGCCCGGGTGGTGGCACGGGACAAGCACGTGTGGGGTCTGAGCAGGCCAGGACGGGCACAGGGACACTGGTGCCACATTTGCAGTGATGGAGCCTGGCAGGGGGTGTGGGGTCCCGGGGGTGATGCTGGGGGTGTCAGGGGATGGCGGTCCCCATGGCCAGACCCGGGATGGGGGGTAGGGGAGGACAGGGTGCCCCCGGTACGTACCCAGTGCAGGGTCAGCGCACTCCTTGTACTGCTCCGGGGTGCAGACGTTGGCGTTGCCTGCAGGGAAGGCGGCGGTCGCAGGGGCAGGAGGGTCTCCCCACCGTCCCGGCCCTGCAGCAGCCGCCCCCCGGCTCCAGCCCCGGCCCCGGCTCACCCGGCATGTGCACCATGCGGCAGTTGCAGTTCTCGGCCAGGTAGCGGGTCTCGCAGTCCAGGCGGCAGGCGGTGATGCTGTAGTTGGTGAAGAAGTCAGACTCGATGGGGGTGGCCTTGCAGTCCCCCCACGGTGGGGGCAGGTACACCAGCTGCCAGCCCTCGGCTAAGGAAAACACAGTGTCCAGGGTGTCCCCGGTGTCCCCAGTGTCCCACCCACCATGGTGCCCGTCCATTGGGAAGAGCTCATCCCATGCAGCCAGTACCTGGGGCTTACCCTGCTCCCAGCCCTGCCCCTCTTTGCTGGGCACCAGAATGGGTTTCAGGGCCAGTGTCACTGCACCCAGCGGGAGGGAAGGATGCAGGTGAGGGCTGGTACATGGCACCAGGCCGGACCCCAGTGGTCCCCGTGGTGGCCGGCAGAGCTGTGCTGTGGCTGGTGCGGGTGCGTGCTTGCTGAGGCAGCAGCAGGGCCCAGCACAGCACCCACTGGTGCCAAGGGCCACATTCCCAGCCGCCTGCACTGTGAGCGCCGGCACACATGGAGACACCCACTCCAGGCACCTAAATTTAGGTGTCTGGCTGCGTGGGCTGGATGCCGCCTCTGCCGACGGTCTGTTCAGCAGGAGATGGGGGGGTCACTGATGAAGCTGGTGCCTATGGCAGCACCATGGGGCTGCCCCACACTGTGCCACAGTGCTCCTGGCTGTTGCAGTGGCAGAGCTGCTGCACCGGTGGTGTGGTACCCATCATGCGGCACAGCTCAGCATAGGCTGTCCAGCGGGGATGGCTGTGGCTGGGCCGGCGCTGCCCGAGCACCGGGGTGGCTGTGCCATTGCCATGCATGGGATACCCGCTGCTGCTGGCAGGACACGAAGGTCTGGAAGCCGGGCGCCACGCCGAAGCCCAGCTGGTCAATGAAGGGGGGCTCCTCCTGGCTGTGGATCTGCACCTTCACCCCTGCCTCGTAGGAGGTCTCGTCTGCAAGGCAGGGTGTGCGTCAGGGGCGCGGGGTGGTGGTGGGGCTGCAGGCAGGGCTGGGGGGTCCCTCACCCGTGTCCCCCCAGACGGGCAGGTATTCCTCCTGCTGCACGTTGAGCATCAGCTCCAGGCCGTTCCCCGCGCCGCCCTGCAGCGTGGTCAGCACCTCCCGGCCCGGGCCCCCAGAGTTGAAGGTGTAGCACTTGCCAAGGCGCGTGAAGATCTGTGGGGACACGGCTGGAGACTCAGCATCCGTCATGGGGCTGCCCATGGGATGGCGGCATTGGGGTGCTGGGGAGAGGAGCTGGCCCTGTCTGCCCTGCACCCCCTGAGCTGGGGTGGGCAGCAGCACCCAAGGATCCAGCTCAGTCCCAAGGCAAGAGCCCAGTGCAGAACCCCAGCACCCCCTCAGTCCGTGTCCACGAGAGGAGCTGATGCATCCATCCCTTCCCGTTTGGGACCAGCATGGGGCTGTGGATGGGGGCACAGGGCTGTGGATTGAGCTGTGGGGCAGCCACTGCTCTCCCTGCTCCAGCATGGTGCCATCAGCTTTGCCAGGCCCAACATCCTTCAGGACTCCCCTCACCGCCATGTCCTGCCTCACATCCTGCCCCCCATGGCAGAGGAAGAGACCCTCTTCAGCCCCATCAGGCGGTATGCAGGACCCCAACCCCTGGGAAGGCAACTGCAGTCCCTGCCTGGGGCTGACCCACCTCTTCTTGCACCCCTCCAGCATGGAGAAAGCCCCCACTGGCCTCTGCAGATGCTCAGCAGGGAGAACAGACCAGCCAACATGACATCCTCACCCTCTTGCCCCACAGCCACAGCTCTCCATTGGGAAGCAAGGCTGAGAGCTGCACACCCCAACCATCACCCCCAAGCCTGAACTGCAGCTTCAGCCCCACATCCCCAGTGACTCCACATCACCACCATGGCCCCACATCTCCCCACAGCCCTGTTGGTGCACTGTGGGCAAGAGCAGCCTCACTGGGGCAGCTTCTCCAAGCCCTGGGGGTAGGGAACAGTACAGCAGGCAGGCACTGTGCCCCCTTCCCACCACTGCCCCACAGCCAACCATGCCACAGCCACAACCCATGGCCCCAAAGACCCCATGGCGCCACAGAGCGCACACAACCCATTGCCCTGCAGCTTGTGCAACCCCACAGCCGACCACACTGCAGTCTGAGCATCCCACGGCCCCAAAACCTGCTCAGCTCCGGGGTCCTGCCCAAGCCCTGCGCAGGGCAGAGCCAGCCGTGGCGGTGGCCATGGCCATGGCAGCAGCACTCACGGTGGTGAAGTTCTCGGGGCCACAGTCCCGGCCGCGGAAGCGGCAGCGCAGCAGCATCTCGTGGATGGGGTGCCCGGCGCGCTGGTAGAAGGCGCCCAGGTCATAGCTCTTACTGGGGAAGAAGCCGTCGAGGTTTGGGGTCCGCCCCAGTGCGTGCAGGTAGCGGGGGAAGTCCTCGGTCCCCACCGCCAGCAGGTCCCCCCCCAGCCAGAACAGGTCATTGAGGGTGAGCTGGGAGCGCCGGATGCGGTTGTAGTTGCAGAGGGTGATGGCAGGGAAGACGAGGACGCGGCTCTGAGCCTCGTCCAGCGCGGTGATGCGGGGGTACGTGGCATAGTGCCGGACCCGCTGCCCTGCCTGCAGCAGGAAGGTGCCCAGTGAAGCCAGGAAGGCTCCGGCCCAGAGCAGGCGTTGCGGTGCTGGCACCCCAGGCACAAAGATGCGCCCCAGCCCGTGCAGGGTGCAGGAATGGGCGAAGGACGTGAAGGTGGCTGCCTCGTGTGCCCCAGCACTGCGTCCCAGCGGCTCCGCAGCCATGGCAGCCTGTCCTGACAGCCCTGCTGCTGCTCTGCAGGGGGATTGGGTTTCAGCTCGGCAGCAGGGACATGGGGTGCGGGGGACACGTGAGCAGCAAGGGTGAGAGCCAGGACCCGGGTTGGCTTAGCCACAGCAGGAGAGGGCGTCATCCACACCGTCATCCCACCGGGACGCAAGGGCCTGCCCTGTGCCAGCCTCACAGAGCCACCAGGTATCAGCACCCACAGACACGGACCAGCACCCATAGCCACAGACACCAGCACCTACAGGCAGAGATCCCAGCACCCACAGACATGGACTTCAGCACTCAGAAATCCCCAGGGACCAATGCCCATAGCAAGGGACCAACCACAGCCAAGGGACTCAGAGCCCAAACCCCCCAGCGCCCTCAGCACCCAGAGTCCCCAGCGTGACCCTGAGATGAGCAACCCTGAGCTGCTCCCCCAGAACCGCCCAGCCCTGCAGTCCCTTCTCGTCCAGGTACGTATGGGGCATTTCCCACCCCATAACCAGACCCCCACTGCCTCTGGCTTCCCCCCCACACCCTGGGGCAGAGCCATCCCATGCCCCCATTTCACAGAGGGTTGCCATGCTGTGCGGGTGAGGGGCGGAGGCTGCAGCCATGGCCCCCAGTCCTATCACTGACCCATGACCTGGGGGGGAGAACAGGGGGGATCCATAACTGCCCCATGGTGTCATGGCCCACCTGCCATGGGGTGTCCCCACCGGGTGTGGTGTCCCACCCATCTTGCCCCATGGAAGGGGGGGAATGCTGCTGTGGCAACGGATTGCTCCCAAAAAGGGGAGCCGTTGCCATGGCAACACGCTGTCCAAGGAGGAAGGGGGGGGCGACTGCCATGGCAACGGCTGCCCGGCACAGGGATGTGCTGTGGGCCGGTGGCTAGCAGTGGAGGGGACAAGAGGAAGGACACGGTGGGGACAGGAACACAGCCACAGCACTGCCAGCCATCCTGCTCCCCACATGTCGGGTATCCCAACATTCAGGGTCCCTCTGTCCCTGCTTCCTATAGATCCTGTCCCCACACCCAGAACCCTTGCTCCTGGGCTCCCAGCCTGCCCCATCCGTGCAGGTGCTGGGGGGCACAACTGAGGGCACAGACCCACCCCACATGGCCCTGGCTTTGCACAAACCCCCACATCCAACACCAAGGACCCCATGGCTGAGGCCACATGCGCAGCCCCAGAGCCCAATGCCACCAGACAGGACGTGGCACCGGGAGCTGCTGGCTCAGCGCTGAGTCCCGGGGCAGCGGATCATAATCCCTACTAAACCCTGCATTAGCTCCATCCCTTTCACCGACAAAGTTGCAGCGCCTGCAGCCGGAGGCAGGGCTGGGCCTCCCGCGGGGCCGCCTGTGCCAGGGCGGCCGCGGCTGCTGGGGCAGAAGTTTCTCCCCACAGCCTGTCATGTGGCACATGTGGGCAGAGCCCGGCAGCACCCACAGCCCCAGGGGCAGCCGGAGCACCACAGCATGTGGATCATCGGCACGGGAATGGAGACGGGCAGGGAATGGTTCACTCACGCTCCCCAGTGAGGCGCTGGCTTTCAGGCTGCAGCAAGCTGCTGTGTGCTACCCTGGGGACCCGCGACCCTCACACCGGTGTCCCACCTCTCAACCGCAGGGGCATCACCAGAGCTGCTCTGGCAAAGGGCCCATGGAGCTGCTGCCCAAGGGATGCTTTACAACAGAGGAATTAATTTTCCCAAGGAAAATTGATTTTGCGCAATAAGAGGCTTAAGCTGCCGGTAATTGCTGTTGTGATAGCGCAGCCACGGTGCCGGGAACCGGGACTGAGCAGAGCCGTGCGCGGCGGGCGCAGGCAGCACGGCTCCCACCGCACGCTGCCTCCCGGCGCTGCCGCAGCACAAAGGACAAGCCCGTCCTGCCCGCACCAGCACCCTGCCTGCACCACCTCCCTGCCCATCCCTCACTGCCCGGGCGGGCCCAGCACAGGTTGCCCATGGATAAGGTTTGCCTGAGGGAGCCGAGTGCTGGGTCAGGGGTCCCGATGCCCACCCAGCGCTGCACGGGGCAGGGAAGGTACCTCCTCCTTTGGCCACCCTGCTGCCCACACCCGCACAGGGACGTGGCAGTGCTGCTCTCCCCACCGTGCTCTGGCAGCTTTCTGCAGCCCAGGAGACACAGCTGGGTGCTGTGCGGCCTCACTGGCACGCTGCTGGGGCACAGCAGGGGTGCTGAGAGGACACAGGCACTGGCGATTGGAGCAGAGCAGGCGCAGCCCCCAGGAGCAGTTGGGAATGCTGGGGACAGCACCAGGGCTGGGTGGGGGACAGCTCAGCACAGGGGACCCCTGCCTATGCCCACATGGTTGTCTGGGGCTGGCACAGGGGCAGCGGGGCCATGGGCTGAACCCATGAGCATCCCGCACCCACCAGCATCCCATTCCCAAGTGGGTGCTCACAGGCAGAGCCACACAGCCTGGCGCAGGCCTCCAGCACAGCACGGCTCCTGCCTGGGCACCATTCCCAGCAGCCTGGCACCCCTGCAGCGAGCATGGGGTGGTGACACCCCTGCCTGGCAGCCGGCCTGCCACAGCACGTGGGGAGGCGGGCAGGGGCTGGTGTACTGCTGAGTGGCCAGATGTGCTGGCAAGAGGGTTGTGGGCTCACCCATGGGCATTGTGGCAGCCCCAGCAGCACCAGCACCCAACCCTGGCAGGACACCCGCATCCATGCGTGGTCACCTCTACCCAGGCGCCGTGACCGGCACTCACCACGGTGAAGTTGCGTGCGGTGCAGTTGACACCGCGGAAGGAGCACTGCAGCAGCATGTCGGACAGGTCGTGGCCCGTGCGGTTGTAGAACTCGGCCATGCTGAAGGGCTTTGCCTTGAAGTTCTTGAAGTTGGCCTTGTCACGCAGGGCGGCCAGGACGTGGGGCTCGGCCAGCTGCGGGTTGCTGATCTCGTAGCGGTCGTTGAGCAGCGCCAGCAGCTCGCCCACGTGGTACATGTCGTTGCGGGTGATCTTGGAGAAGCGGAACTCGTTGAGGTTGCAGATGGTGATGGCCGGGAAGGTGAGGTTGTGGGCAGCCACCTCGTCCAGCTTGGTGACGTGGGGGTAGGTGAGGAAGTAGGCGACGCGCTCGGCGCACACCAGCAGCAGCAGCCCCAGCGAGCCCAGGAAGAAAGCGCCCCACAGCACGCGGCGCAGCGACACGGCCCCGTAGGCGAAGACGTGGCTGATGCCGTGCAGCGAGGAGCTGTGGGCGAAGGCCCGCAGGCTGGAGAACCCCTCGCCCTCCCCGCTGCCCTCCGAGCCCGACCTCATCCTGCCACTGGGCCTCCACGCTCCCCACCGCCCTCAGCCCCCCGGTCGCCCCATCGCCACAGTGGGCTCAGGGTGCTGTGGGCAGGGGATTCAGGCAGGGGATGGTTGGCAGGCAGCAGATGGCAGACAGGGGATGGCGAGGAGGGGAAGGGAGAGAGAGGATGGGAGTGAAGGGGTGGGAGAAGATGGGAGCGAGGGGATGGGAACGAGGGGAAGGCGAAGCTAGGCTGGGTGAGCGGGAAAGACGGGCAAGGCAGGACCGGCCCCTCCCCTCCCCGCACTTGCCGGTGCCGCGGAGCCACCGGTCAGCGCAGCCCCATCTCTCGCCCCGTCCCCGGCCCCATCCCCGTTCCCGGCTCCGCTCCCGCTGCCGCGGCGCAGTCGCTGCCGGTCTGCGGCCGCCCCCGCCCCTCCCGCGGCAGCTCCACCCGCCGCCGCCCCCCAGCGAGCACGGGCGGGGGGCGCGGAGCCGGCCCCGCCGCTGCCCCCGGGCCCGGGTCCGGCACCGCAGGAGCCCCCCGGGCCGTGCTGGGCCCGCCCTCACCGGCAGCTGCAGAGCGGGCCCGGCCCGTGTCCCTGCCAGCAGCGGCGGGGCCGGGTGACTGGGGTATGGGGGAGGGCTCAGCAGGCAGGTCCCTCCCTCCCCGGGGGGCCCAGGGCACCCCCCCCATCCCGAGGGGCAATGCAGCTGTCTCCCCCATCCCGGGTGTCATGCATTGGGCTCCCAGCCTGGGAGGGTGACACACAAAGGGGATCCCAAGCGCAGAGGGTGGCAAAGGGTCTCTTTAACCTGAGAGGCAACACAGGGTATTCTCCACCCCAGGGGATCACGAAGGGGTTCCCCCTACTCTGGGGGTGACAGAGAGGTCCCCCCCACTCCGGGGAGTGATGCAGGCAGTGACCCTCCCCCCTTAAGGAAAGACACAAGGGACCCGCACCTTGGAGGGTGACACAAGGAACCTCCAACCTGGATGGGGTTAGACAGGGGGCCCCCATTCCATAGGGGCACCTCCCCTGCTGCTCAGCCTGGTCTGGTTTGGTCCTCCCCCAGCACTGCACCACAGAGCAGAGCCCCAGCAGCCACTTTCCACCCCTAGTTTATTGGGGGGCACCAGGGGGGCACTCCAGGAGCAGGTGTGCTCTCCCCAGGCCCTGCTCCATGCTCAGTACCCGTCCTTGGTCTGCCTGCGGATGAGCTCGGCATAGAGCCCGCCTCGTCGCAATAGCTCCTCATGTGTCCCTGCCTGTGGGCACAGTGGAGATGGTGTCACCCGTGGGGTGTGCACCCCCTGCCCCACACCCCCACCCCACATCACCCCCCAGCACCCCTCACCTCAGCCACCCGTCCCTGCGCCAGCACCACGATGAGGTCAGCCCCGCGGATGGTGCTGAGGCGGTGGGCGATGAGCAGCACAGTACGGCCCGAGGCGGCACGGTCCAGCGCCTCCTGCACCACCTTCTCTGACTGGGCATCCAGCGCGCTTGTGGCCTCATCCAGGATGAGGACAGCAGGGTCCTTCAGCAAGGCCCGGGCAATGGCAACACGCTGCTTCTGACCCCCCGAGAGGGCCACGCCGCGCTCGCCTGATGGCACAACCACAGATGCCCTCAGTGACGTGGGTTAGTGGTGGACTTGGCAGTGCTGGGATAATGGCTGGACCTGATGATCTTTTCTGACACAGCTGATTCTATGATGGAGTGAAGCTGGCTGGGACATGACCCACCCCATGCCCAGAACCCCCAGGAACGTGCTCAACCACATCCTCGCCATGGGCAGCCCAGCACAGCCTTGTGCCAGCAGTAACTATCAGCCAATGTCCCTGAGGGGACTTGGGCCACCTTAGGCAGGGTCTCATGCTCTGGGGTTCATCTGTTCCACCTCACCCAGGCCAGCACATACCCACAATGGTGTTGTAGCCCTCAGGGAAACTGCGGATGAAGTCGTCAGCGTTGGCGAGCTGTGCTGCAGCGTATACCTCGGCATCAGAAGCTCCTGGCTTCCCAAAGCGGATGTTCTCCATGATGGTTGTTCCAAAGAGCACCGGCTCCTATGGCAGCATCCGGCCTCTCAGCATGGAGCCCCGGATGGGGCCAGGGGCCACCTCCCGCCCCTCCTCTGGGGACAACATGGGCTCAGGGGGTCCCATCCTGTGCCTGGGGGATGCACCCCACTGCAGCCCAATGCCCCACAGCAGCCCCACACCTGGCTGATGAAGCCGATGACCTGCCCTCGCAGCCAGGAGGGGTCCAGGGAGGAGATGTCGTGGCCATCTAAGGTGATGGTGCCCTGTGTGGGCTCGTAGAACCGCTCCAGCAGTGCTGCCACTGTCGACTTCCCTGTGGACAGGAGCCCCTAGCCCCATGGCACTCCCAGACATGCATCCCCATGAGCCCAGCATCATGGAGAGCTGCTGGGTGGGGGGGGGCATGGTGGCCAGTTCCTGCTTCCTGGCACCCACTGGGCAGAAGGATGCACCCAGGGACCAGTGAGAGGCTGATCTGGCATCTTTGGGATGCTGGGAAAGTGAGGGTCTTGGCCAGTACCTCCTCCAGACGGTCCCACGATAGCCACGGTCTTGCAGGGAGGCAGGGTCAGGGTAAAGTCCTTCAGGACCAGGTAGCCAGGGCGGGTGGGATAGCTGTGGGGAGAGGAGTGGGGTGATGAAGGAGCATGGTGCCAGCCCCCTGCCCACAGAGGAGTCTGGGAGGGCACTTACCTGAAAGAGACATGGTGAAAGCAGATGTGGCCCAGCAGGGAGTGGCTGGGGATGGACTTCCCGCCCCGCAGTGCAACACTGGGCTCCAGTGTCAGCAGCTCGAAGACACGGGCACCCGCGCTCAGCCCTCGCACCACCTGCAGGGATGGCGGTGGGAGCACTCCCAGCCCTGGCTCCACAACTCTGGGGGGCAGCAGGACCCCCACCGCCACTTACCTGCCCCAGCAGGATGGAGATGTTGGCCATGGACCTGTGGTGCACAAGAGGAGAGGCCGAGCTCAGGGCTGAGTCATGGGTATGCCGGGTGCCAGGGGTGCTGGCATGCCCGACCCTTCCCTGACCTTTGCACTGTCTGTGAGGCCACCAGGAAGGACATGAGGTCGCCGGGTGAGAGCTCATCCCCAGCCATCAAGGAGCCACCCACGAAGATGGTTCCCAAGACGATGCCTGTAGGATGCAGGGCAAAGATGGGACCTGAAGGGGTTCCTGCCCCATTGGCACCTCCACGTCGCACCCCACAGCAAACACTCACCATTGAGTGCCAGGTTGGAGAGCCCTTGGAAGGCGGCAATGCCCAGCCCCAGCCGCTCATTCAGCCAGCCAGCACGGTCCACCTCAGTGCAGTACAGCCTGGGGACAGGGGTGAGGCTGAACCCCCCTGCACCCAAACTGTTCTCACAAGGCAAGAGCCCCTGCCACTTCCTTACCCTGCCTGCCGGTCCTCCATGGCAAAGGCACGCACGGTCCGGACATTTCCCAGTGCCTCGTCTGCCACCCCGGTTGCCTTAGCCACCTGCAGGGAGAGGGATGAAGAGGGTGAGCAGGGGAGGACACCCCCTGCTCCAGCCCTGGTGGGGTGGGTAAGTGCAGGGTTACCTGCTCCTGTGCCCGGCGGGAGAGGCTGCGGAGGAAGGCACCAATGAGGGCCCCGGCGCCCACCAGGACAGGCAGTGTCACAAGCAGGAGGCCGGTGAGCTTGGGTGAGAGCAGGTAGAGTGAGACGAAGCAGCCGGCTGTCTGTGTGCTGCTGCGCAGGCCCTGCGGGTGGGAGCAGGCAGGGGTGGGTGCTGGGGCCAGGGGTACTTGGGGGCAAGGTTGTTGGGGGTTGGTGGCACCAGATTCTGGCTTCACCTGTGAGATGGCCAGCTTGAAGGAGGACTTGAACTCCTGGATGTCGGCCGTCAGCCGGTTCACCAGCTGCCCTGTCCGGTTGGCGTCAAAGAACGCTACGTCCTGCCTGACAGATGGGGGCAGCGGGCTGGGGTGGTGGATCGATGTCCTCTGTGCACCCCAGCCCCTGCTGCCCTGTGGGGTGTCTTACTGGAGCAGGGACGTGAAGAGCGCCTTGCGCATGCTGCCAGCCACCTGCTCCCCGACCCGTGCCAGCAGGGCAATGTACCCGAAAGTCAGGAGCCCCTGAGGAGGAGAGGGGCTTGGAGGAGCATGGAGAGAGAGGGGATGTCTCCATGATCCCCTGCCCAGCTCAGGGGGCTAGCACCCACCTGCAGGCAGTAGACAGCAAGCAGGTGCAGGGCCGGGCGCCGGACCTCCTGCAGGTAACTGGAGATGTGGCCGCGGGCACAGCGGGCCACCACGTTCACCAGCTGCCCCAGCAGCACCGGGATGCGGACGTTGAGCAGGGCTGCGCCCAGAGCCAGCTGTGGGGACAGTGGGCGTCATACCATGGCATGGCAATGGTAGGTGTCACACCATGGCACAGGGATGGCAGGCATCATAGCACCACAGAATGGTTTGTGTTGGAAAGGACCGTAGATTATCCACTTCCAAGCCCTCACTCTAGACCATGTTGCCCAAGGCTCTGTTCAACTTGGACTTGAACACTGCCAGAGATGGAGCATTCACAACTTCTTTGGGCAACCCATTCCGGTGCCTCACCACCCTCACAGTAAAGAACTTCTTCCTTGCACCTAAACTGAACTTCCCCTGTTTAAGTTTGAACCCATTACCCCTTGTGCTATCTCTACAGTCCCTTATGAAGCATCCATCTCCTGCATGCCATGTCATGCTGTGACATAGTAACAGCAGGTGTCACACCATAGTATGGGGACAGCAGGCACTATGCCATGGCACAGGGACAGTGGGGACAAGAGAAATCACAGCTGCCCACATGCCCCTGCTTACCACCACTGCTGCAGAGAGGGCCAGGAGCTGAGGACGCAGGAAGGTCCAGAACACTGGCCAGTCGAATGCGGGCTCCGGCCGGGGCTGTGCAGGCTCAGGGACAGCGGGGACAGCGGGGACAGTGGCCTCCTGGCAACGTGCAGCTGTGCCCAGCAAGCCAAGCACCACACAGCCTGCAGCAGGGCCGACCAGGACCAGGCAGCGTGGGGCTGGCAGCATGGTGCTGGAGGGCAGGCGAGGTGGGCTGAGCAGCCCCGGGCAGCCCCCTCCATACCTGAAACTGGGGAGAGGAGTGAGCACAGGGTGCCCGAATCAGGGGACAGCCACGGGGGCATGGGGGGCCTGGACATTGGCTGTGTCCTCCCTCGGTACAGCCAGGCCCCCCATGCCATCCTGGGCTGTCCCAGGGCAGGGGACACCCTCATTCCCTCGCAGTGCTCCCGGTGTTCCCACTCCCGGGCTTCCCCCAGATAACCACCAGCACTCAGACCCATCCAACTCTCCCCCTGGTCCACCCACACCAACGTTTGGGATTCTCCCGCCCTTCCCGACCCCGGCCCTGTAGTTCCCGGGAGCCCCGATCTTCCCGCACCCCGATATCCCGCAACCCCAGACCCCGGACTTCCCCCCCCGCACCCTGAAGGGAAGTCCGGGGTGCCCATCGCCCCCCCAAAAGGGACCCAGGGGTCCGTACTGCCCCCGCCCCTCCTCGAGCGGGCCCGGCCCTCAGTCGCCCCCGACCCGGGGCTCCCCGGTACCTGCGCCCCGGGGCGGGGCGGGGCCGCAGCGCTGGGAGGACCGAGCGGAGCCTGGGCCGAGCGCCGACCGCCCGCAGCAGAAGCGGCACCAGCATGGCGGGCAGGGGCGGACCCGGGGCGGCCAGGGGCGGACCCGGGGCGGGCAGGGGCGGGCCTGGGGCGGGCGGTAGCGACAGCGGCGGGCGGAGCCTCAGCACCGCGGCCCGGGCCCTGCGCCGGCCCCGACCCGCACCGACCCCTCGGCCCCCCCGGACCGCGCACTCTGACCCCTTTTCCCCACGGTGCCCGCTACCCCGTTCTCCCCGAAGCCTCCTCCGGCACGGCGGGATCGCCGGGGCCCTCGCTCCTCCTCGGGCCGCGCTCCGGGAGTCCGGGCCCTGCACCGGGACCCGGAACCCCGCACCCAGATCCCGAACCGGACCGGGTTCCGAGCCCGCTCCCTGCGGCGAGGGACCCCGCCGAGTGCCCCTTTCGCCCCCCGGTGCCGGTGCGGCCATGCGCGGCGGCGGGACGCGGTCCCGGTCTTGGTCCCGGTCCCGGGGCGGGCGAGGGGCTAGGTGAGAGCCCGACACCGGCATCAGTGGGACTGTGCCAGCACCGAGCGGCTAGGTGAGCCGGGACAGGGGTATGGGTGGGCAATGGTGGCCAGGGCGTAAAGCGCCGGGGCCGGAGGTCACCAGGGCCGGGGACACGGGAGATCCGGCTACAGCGTGTCCCCAGAAGGTGGTCGTGCCCCGGATCCCCTGGTGCGGGTCACCTTGCTCCTTCCCGCTGCCCCCGGGATCCCCCCATGGCCGTACGTGATCGGGCCGTGACCACCGGCTGCCGGTCCCCGACTTGGGGCTGTCCCTACAGGGTCACCGGAGCGCCCGTGTCCCCCGGTGTGGGCCCGTGCGGGTGACACGGTGTGCCTGACACCCCTGGGTGTCAGGTCGTGTCATTGCGAGGTGTGTGTCACTACGGGGCTGTCATACTGCCTGTGTCCCCATGAGGGTGTCCGTGTCCGGCGGGGCCGTGGGGTCCCGGTGTGACACATGTACGGGAACATGAGGCACGTGTGTCCTCGCACCGGTCGCCGGGACTCTTGCCAGGGCCTGCCTGGCCCCACGGGTGTCTGTGTCCCCCTGGGAGCGTGGGGGACCCGGGCTGCCCTGCCCCAGCCCGCGGGTCCCCCCATGACCCTCGGTCCCCGGCTGTTTACGCTGCCCGGGCTATTTTCGGTCAGCCCGGCCGCACGGGTATTTTTGGCCGCTCCGTGCAGGGCACGTGGGGCCAGGGCCGTGTCGGCGTCACCGGCCGGGACACCCGATCCCGGGGGACACGGTGGCTCTGTCCCCACCGGGGAGTTGCACAAGGCCGGGGGTCAGCGCGGGGGGACGGTGTGTCCGGTGGCACCGAGGTCTCGCCCGGCTGCGGCCGCGTTCCTCCTGCTGAATCACCGCCCCGGGGCTCCGGGACTCCTTCGTGCCCGCGGCTCCGCCGTACTGGTACCGGTGCCGTGAGTCAGGCCCCGGCAGTGCCCGCGGTGGGGAGGGGCCGGACGGCATCACCTGGCCAGGCGCTGGCACCGGCCACGGGAGGGGACACGGGTGAGGCTGCGGGAGCACCGGCCGGCCGCGGTAAGGGGAGGGCACCGAGGGTGGGCGGGGGAGAGGGGGGTCCCATCCTGCCCAGAGGGTCCAGGGATCCCGTCCTGGCCTGGGGCCGGGGGTGCTGCCCTTCTGCAGGAGGAGTGGGGGGTCCCATCCTGCCCCAAGGAGTTGGTGGTCCCAAACTGCCCCAAGGGAATTGTGGTCCTACCTTATGGAGCTGAGGGTCCCATCCCTGAGCTGAGGATCCCTGAGGATCCAGGGGTCCCATCCTTCCCTGGGGCGTGTGAGTCCCATCCAGTCACACGGGGAGAAGGATCCTGTCCTGCCCTGATGCTCCAGCGGTCCTGTCCCAAGATGGCAGGGGTACTGTCCTTCCCTGGGGAGGTGGGAGTCCTGTCCTGCCTAAGGGGATGGGGGTCTTGTCTTTCCCTCCCCAAGGGGCTGAGAGTCCCAACCTGGCCTAAGGATCCAGGGCTCCTGTCTTTTCTCAGGTAGGGTTGGTGTCCCATTCTGCCCCAAGGGAATTGGGGTCCTGTCCTTCCCTAATGGGCTGGGAGTCTCCCTCCTCCAAGGGAATTTTTCCTGGGAATGTGTTGTCTCAGGGAGCTGGGACTTCTCTCCCAGAGGTTTGGGCTCCCTCTTACTCCAAGGCCCAGGGGTCTTGTCCCTCCCCAGAGGACTTGTGGTCCTTTCCTCCCTGCACTTAAAGGTCTCTAGGGTATTAAGAGGCAACTGGGGCCTGGGAGCTGGCCCTAAGCTTGATCCTGCATCCCGACTGCTTCCCTGGCTCTGATCTGCTCACTGCCCAATGGCACCGACCCCAGGGTGGGCTCTGAGAGGAGAGGGTCCATGGGGATGGGGGTCCATGGGGAGGGGACTCCATGAGGATGGAGGTCCATGGGGAAGGATCTCTATGGGGATTAAGATCTGTGGAGAGGGGTCTCCATGGTGATGGGGGTCCGTGGGCAGGGGGGTCAGTGAGGATGGGGGGATGTGGCAGCATGACCTGAGGGTGCATGTGGGGTAATGGGGGGGGTCTGTGCGAGGCTGCGCAGAGGCACTCCCTGGGCAGCTCTGTCCCGGTGCCAGGGGGGCACGTTCTGGCCCTGGAAGTGCCCCAGCCGGTGGGACGGGCCGGGCCAGGTGGCGTTGCCATGCCCGGGGCCGTGTCCGTGACCTCGGTGCGGGAGGCCAGCTCAGGCCACCCGAATTCGGGGCACGTGGGTGGCTCAGCGTGACCTCGCCGGCATTTCCGGCTGCCGACCGCGGGGCAGACAGCTCACCCCGGCTCGCCCTGTGCCCCACGGCCCATGGGGCTCCTTGCAGCCGGGTGGGGGTGCCAGGGCCGTGGCAGCGGGTGCCGATGGGTGTCCCTGGCAGGCGTCACGGCGGGCGATGGCGGAGCAGGGGGAGTACCACCGCCTGGAGGACTTGGAGGAGGACTCGCCCCCGGGCGAGGAGGAGCTGCTGGTGCACGTCAGCGAGGGGCTGCAAGGTAGCGCCGGGCCGGGCCCTGCCCCACAGCCCGCGGGCTGGTCTCGGCGTGGGGAGTGTGGGTCCCCGGCTGGGGTGCCCGCAGGGTGCCATGGCGCTGGCTCAGCCCCCGCTGTTTTTCTCTCCCGGACAGACTCCTGGCACCACATCAAGAACCTGGATAATTTCTTCACCAAGATATCCTTGCAGGGCCCCTGCCGGGCTGCGGCCCAGCCCTTCCCACTCCGGCACCACGGGGGGGGGACCCCGGTGCTGGGGAAGGGGTGTGGGGGGGGCGGGCGGAGGGAGGCAGCAACCCAGGCACATGCTCCTTAATGCAGCCCCAACATCTACCACTTCCACCAGAAGAATGGCTTCGCGTGCATGATGCTGTCCGATGTCTTTGAGCTGGTGTAAGTGCCGGTAGGACCCCCATCCGCTGTGCCATGCGGTGCTGTACGGTGCCGTGTTGTGGGGCGAGGGGCTGTGCTGACCCTCTGCCACCCCCAGGCAGTTCCTGTTCGTGGTCACCTTCTCCACCTTCCTGCTGTGCTGTGTGGAGTACGATGTTCTCTTTGCCAACCGGCCTCTCAACCACACTGGTGGGACAGCCCCCGACCGCAGCAAGGTGACGCTGCCCGACGCCATCCTGCCTGCCCCACAGTGTGCCCAGAGGTGAGGAGTGGGGCTGGTGCAGCCACACAGGGCTCCCAGCACTGCCAGATCCCTGCCTGACACATGTCCCCTGCCAGGATCAGGGCCAGCGGCTGGATCATCTTCCTGCTGGTGATGGCGGCTGCGTTCTGGCTGTACCGGCTGGTGAAGGTGCTGTGCAGCCTCCTGAGCTACTGGGAGATCCGCACCTTCTACATCAAAGCCCTCAACATCCCCTCGGTAAGCTGTGGGGATGGTGGGTCTGTGCCATGCCAAGCTTTGCTGGTGCCAATCAGTGTGTCCTTGGTGCAGGAGGGGCTGTGCAACTACAGCTGGCAGGAGGTGCAGGCACGGCTGATCTCGCTGCAGCGCCAGCAACAGATGTGCGTGCACAAGCGGGAGCTGACGGAGCTGGACATCTACCACCGCATCCTGCGCTTCAAGAACTACACGGTGGCCATGGTCAACAAGTCACTGCTTCCCGTCCGCTTCCACCTGCCGCTGCTGGGCCCCATTGTCTTCCTCACCCAGGGCCTCAAGTACAACCTGGAGCTGCTCCTCTTCTGGGGCCCCGGCTCCCTCTTCCAGAACAAGTGGAGCCTGCGGCCACAGTGCAAGCGTGCGGGCGCACGCCGGGAGCTGGCCCAGCGCCTGGCACGCACCATGGTGCTGGTGGGGCTGGCCAACCTGCTGCTCTGCCCCTGCGTGCTGGTCTGGCAGCTCCTCTACGCCTTCTTCAGCTACGCCGAGGTCATCAAGCGGGAGCCGGGCAGCCTGGGCGCCCGCCGCTGGTCCCTCTATGGCCGACACTACCTGCGGCACTTCAACGAGCTCAACCACGAGCTGCAGGCGCGGCTGAGCCGCGGGTACAAGCCAGCCACCAAGTACATGAACTCCTTCACCAGCCCTCTGCTCACTGTGCTGGCCAAGAACGTCGGCTTCTTCGCGGGCTCCATCCTGGCCGTGCTCATCGTCCTGACTGTCTACGATGAGGATGTGCTCACAGTGCAGCACATCCTCACTGCCATTACACTGCTGGGGCTCGTGGTCACGGTGGCCAGGTGAGTGTGCCGGGCTGTGCCGTGTGGTGGCAGCGGGCACAGGGGGATGTGGGGTGGTTGAGCAGGGGGTGGGATGCCTGCCCTTGCCCACAGGTCCTTCATCCCGGACGAGCACACAGTGTGGTGTCCGGAGCAGCTCCTGCAGCGTGTCCTGGCCCACATCCACTACATGCCTGACCACTGGCAGGGCAATGCCAGCCGGTCGGAGACACGCAGCGAGATGGCACAGCTCTTCCAGTACAAGGCGGTGAGCGTGGGCATGGCTGGGTGGTGGGACAGCCCCTTGACCCCCTCCCTGACACCCTTGTTGCCTGCAGGTCTTCATTCTGGAGGAGCTGCTGAGCCCCATACTCACCCCACTCATCCTCATCTTTGCCCTGCCCTCCCGTGCCCTGGACATTGTCGACTTCTTCCGCAACTTCACAGTGGAGGTGGTTGGGGTTGGTGACATCTGCTCCTTCGCCCAGCTTGACATCCGCAATCACGGCAATCCCCAGGTGGGATGTCCTGGGGTTGGGGCCTCCCAGGGTGTGCTGTGCTGTGGGATTGGGGATCCCAGCCATAGTGACCCCACTCACCTCCTGCCCCACAGTGGCTGTCGGCTGGGCAGACAGAGGCCTCTGTGTACCAGCAAGCAGAGAACGGGAAGACGGAGCTGTCGCTGATGCACTTTGCCATCACCAACCCCCGTTGGCAGCCCCCACCACAGAGCGAGCTGTTTCTCAGCCAGCTGAAGGAGAAGGTGCAGCAGGACGCAGCTGCCGCTCCGCCTGCCCAGCGCATCCTGGCCGAGGGGCCGCTGGGCACATCCCTCCTCTCAGAGGACTCAGCAGCAGCAGTGAGTGGGACAGGCACACGGGGTTGCAGAGGGATCCGGGGGTCTCTAGCGGGCAGCACCCTGATGCCTGTCTCCTGCACAGCCGGACGGTTTGCTGGCCAGCGTCCTGGCCCGGCCCATCTTCTCTGCCAGCGGGCTGGTGTCCTGGGACCGGCGCTTCACCCAGCCCTGCAGCACCACCAGTGCTGCCGCCAGCGTCCTGGCATCCCTGGCATCCTCCCTGCCTGGGCCGGCACGTGGCCCCACCACCGACAGCCCTGGCTGCCACAGTGACCGCCAGCTCCCTGAGGAGAGGTCCTGGTGATGGGGGGCTTGGGGGACTCTGCACCCCCTGGGGGTGATGGAGGAGGTTTGGGATGGGGTGTCGTGTCAGGGCCTCATGTGCTCTCTGGCTCTGCCCACAGCCTGTTCCTGAGCGAGTCGCGGCTGCGCAGCCTGAGCCGCTCGGCACTGATCACTGAAGTGGCCTCGGCCGAGATGAGCCTCCACGCCATCTACCTGCATGAGGTGCAGCCCCCAGCAGCCACTTGCCTGCATCACTGCCTTCATCCCTGCCCTCATCCCTGCCTGCATTGTTGGGTGTGGCTGCACTGATACCAGTGCTCCGCCCATGCCTCCTTGCCCACCACCCCCATGTGTCTTGCCTTAGTCCCCAGCCCCTTGTCCCCAGTCCTATGGCCCTATAGGGAGGCAGCTTCCCATGATAGGGGTCTCTGACCACCTCTATGGGGCTTTGACTGCCTCTGTGGGGGCTCTGACCACCATGACAGGGGGCTCTGCTGTGATGGGGGATCTGACCACCATGATGGGGCCTCTGACCACCTCTCCTACCCTTCCAGCTTCACCAGCAGCAGCAGCAGGGCCCTGGGCCCCAGGCTGTAGGGGTGTGGATGGCCACAGGGGCACCCAAGCCGCCCTTCATGACCGCAGGTGAGCACCTCACTGAGGGTCCCAGGGGACTGGGGATGTATGCTGAACCCTGTCCTCCCTGGGCCTGAGTCCCAGGATGGGGCAGCTGTAGGGTCCTGAGGGCTGGGACCCTAGGCAGGGGTAGCTCTGACCCCCCTGTGCCCCAGGCTCGGCTGCCAGAGCCTCACAGGCTCAACACCGGGAGATGCCACTGGGTGGCTGGGCTGAGGAAGAGGAGGAAGAGGAGGAGGAGGAGGAGGAAGAGCAGACGACGACCTAGCTGGCCTCGGCTTCGGTGGGTGAGGGCATGGCATGGCCAGGGAGGGTCAGGGACCACCCCTGTGTGCCAGCATTCCCGGTGCTGTGGTCACTGCTGATGGCCCATTTCCTCTGCAGGGTCCTGGGCGTGCTGAGAGCTCTCGGTGCTGCTGGGCACAGTGCCGGGAGAGCTGCCAAGGAGGTGCTGGCTGGCAGCAGAGAACTCGCCGCTGCCCACCCCGCTGCCTGGGGGCCGGCAAGCAGTGGTTCCCGCCAGCCCTGCCTGAGCACAGAGCCTTGCTGGCGACCCTGCCATGGCACAGGGGCCAGGGGTGCTGCCGGGGCAGCCAGCCCCTGAGGTGCTATATTTATGGGGGGCCACAGGGGGCCTGGGCTGCCCCTTACCGGGGCTGGTGCCATCCCCGGTCCTGCTGCCTGCCCAGGCTGCTGCTCCCCACAGTGTCCTGCTCCGGGTACCGGACACATCGACCTGCCATGGGAAATAAAGGTTTACAAAGGGGCTGTGCCAGTGGTGACTGTGCCAGGAGCCAGCGGGAGGCCGAGGCCACACCAGGGGATGTGGGGCTGCACAGAGGAATGTCCTGCCGTGGTGTTTGGGGCATAATGCTGGGACACATGGGCAGATAGTGGTGTGGGTACCAGGGTGGTGTTGCTCACCTGCAGCCATTCAGGTCATAGCCATAGGGACAAAACCTACAAACCCAACCACTGTTTCCCCTTGCCCCATGTCTGTCCCATTCATGGCCAAGCAGTGCTGGGTGATCCCATTGCAGTGGGGCCCCAGAGCATGGTGCACCCACATCCACCCCACTGGTGATGCTTCATGCCGGCAGTGCCACCCAGCACACTGGGAGAGGTGAAGCACAGGGACGGAGTTATCAAAACTAAACCTTTACTGGGAAGCAGCACTGCCTGCAGCAGGATGGGGGGGGACCGTCCGCAGGGATCCCCCCCCTGCCCTGGCGCACTCAGGGAGCCGGTCCCGGCTGCCGGCGCTCCTGCATGGAGAAGGACTGGCTGCGGATGCGGAAGGCCACCTCCTGTGTGCGGAAGGTGAGGCCGAAGATGTCCTCGTGGTAGCGGTTCTTGTCCTGGGGGAGCAGGCGTCAGGGCAGTGTGCCGGGGCATGGTACCGGCACCGGTGCACCGCGTGTCCCCAGCCCTTACCCGCAGCTCGCTGATGAAGTCCCCCGCCTGCCCCAGGGTCATGCCAGCTTGCTGCACCAGGATGTGCTGCACCGTCTGCAGCACTTCGGTGGCCATTGTCACGTCCCCGCACACGTACATGTGCCCGGCACTCTGGCACAGCACCCTGTGCACCTCCGCGGCCAGCTGCGTCCGCAGCACGTCCTGCACGTAGGTCTGGGGACACCACAGGGGGGTGGCCACTGACACCAGCACACGGCCTCCTATCCACACCCTGTCCCTGTCCTCATTCTGTCCTATCCTCGTTTCTGCCCCACCCTCATCAGTGTCCCCAGTCCACCCTTGCCTCCATCCCTGTGGAGGCGTCCTTCATTCTTTCATCCTCGTGTCTCTCACTCTGTCCCCTCTGCCTCTGTCCCTATCCTTGTCCGTATCATACCCCTTGTCCCCAGGGTACCCCTGCCCTCAGCTCCACCCTTGTCCCACTCTCCATTCTTGTCCCCATCCCTGTCCCACCTTGGGGATCCCTGGCTCCCGGGAGAAGGCGGTGAGGACCTGGCTGAGGGCCCCCTGCTCCTGCGCCTCCTGCATTTCCTGCCGGTAGATGTGGTCCAGCGTGGAGGAGCGGCAGCCAAACACCAGCACCATGCTGCCCAGGGGACCGCCTGCAGGGGGGCAGTGGCTGGGTCATGTCCCTGTGGCCCCATACCCTTGTCCTCATACCCTGCATTGCTGCTTTGCCATATCCTGCAGCTTCCCAACCATTTCCCTGTGTCCCCATGCTGCCCTGTCCCCATGTTCCCCCATCCCCATGTCTCCATGCCCCCATACTGTGCACAGTTGTGCCACCACGCTGTACTTGTGTCCCCATGTCCCCAGTCCTGTGCCACACATCCCACAATCACCATGCCCCGCGTCCCCATGCCCCCAGTCCCCATGCCATATCCCTCCATCCCTCTGCCTTGTTCTGCATCCCAGTGCCATCATGTCCTTGTGTCCCCATGCCCCTGGCCTCCATCCCCTTTCCCATGCCCCCAGCCTTCACCCCCGCTCCATGTGCCCCTTGTCCCCTCATCCCCATGCCTGACCTTCTGTCTGCAGATGGTGCAGCCGCTGCTGCCAGAAGCTGCGGAAGGGCGCGATGCCTGTGCCGGGTCCCACCAGGATGCAGGGGGCCTCGGGGGTGGGAGGCAGCCGGAACGAGGGGGCCCTGCGGACATTGGGTCACCGGGGAGGGTGGAACCCCGTGGCAGATCCCGGGGAGGGGTGGAGCGGGATGCAGGGCATGTCAGGGGATGTCCTGCAGCGGGAACCGCGGGGACATGCTGGGGGGGTGAGGCAGGCAGGCGGGGACAGGCAGGGGACAGGCAGAGTTGCCCTTACCCTCGGATGAAGGCAGGCACGGTGTCCCCGGGCTGCAGCCTCGCCAGCCATGTGGAGCAGACACCGTAGTGCAGGGGGCCCTGTCCGTCTGTGAGGACCCAAGGGGCTGGAGGGGCTTCTGCAGGCAGCAACCTCCAGCAGGAACAACCCCCCCCCCCAAGCTGTCAGATCCCCCTTCCCAGCAGGTCCTGGGACACTGCCATCCCCACACAGTCTGGAGTACAGGGGACATGGAGCCTGGGATGGTGAATGGGGCATGGGGGGGAATGTCCCTGGAGGCTCTATCGCATCCAAGGGCAGCACCCAGCACTGTGTGATGGGGCTAAGTGGGAACCTGGGAGGGCCTGGGGATGCCCTGGGGACCCTGAAGGTGCCTGGGGAACACTGGAGGTGCCCTGGGGACCTTGGAGATGCCCTACGGACCTGGGAATGCCTGAGGGACCTGAGCATGCCTTGGGGACCCTGGAGATGCCCTAGGGACCAGGGAATGCCTGAGGGACCTGAGCGTGCCCTGGGGACCCTGGAGATGCCCTAGGGACCAGGGAATGCCTGAGGGACCTGAGCGTGCCCTGGGGACCCTGGAGATGCCCTAGGGACCAGGGAATGCCTGAGGGACCTGAGCGTGCCCTCAGGAACCTGGAGATACCTGAGAAACCCTTGAGGTACCCTGGGAACCTGCAGATGCCCTGGGGGCCATACAGCACAAGGATGCTGGGAGCAGGCATTGCTGTGCCCATGGCATGGCAGAAGGCAGCAGCCCTCAGAACTCGTCTCCATCCCTGTCCCCACTCACCCTCACTGTGGTAGGTGACAACAGCCACGGTGAGGTGGATCTCCCCTGGGCTTAGGCCAGGTGCAGAGCTGATGGAGTAGTAGCGGGGCTGGAGCAGCGGGAGCTGGGTGAGCAGCAGGGAGGCCGGCAGCGCAACAGAGGGGAACTCCTCCAGCACCTCCAGCAGCGTGGGGCACCGGAACCATTTCCAGTCCTCGTACAGCCGGGCGTCCTGCAAAGCACCCACCTGTGCCATGGCCAGGGAGGGGCCCAGCAACCCAGCATCCCAGTATCCAGCAAGGGAGGGGCCCAGCATCCCAATATCACAGTATTCAGCCAGGGAAGGAGCCAGTCAGCGTTCAGATATCCCCGTCAGGGACAAACACAGCATCCCAGTATGTCAACCAGGAGCCCAGCATCCCAGTATCCCAGCCAGGAGGAGCCCAGCATCCCATATCCTGATCACGGAGGGGTCAGCATCTCAGTATCCCAGCCAGGGAGGAAGCCAGCATCCCAATATCCCAGTCTCCAGCCAGAGGGGCTGGACCCAGCACCCCATCATCCCAATATCCCAGCCAGTCGGGATAGCACCATCCCGATATCCCAGTACCAGCCATGGAGGGGGGCAGCATCCCAATATCCCAGCCACGGAGGGCCCCAGCACCCCAGTCAGCAGGGACCAAGCCCCCCAGCGCCCCCCGCCCGCACCTGGCCGAGCTGCTGCAGGCGCTGCTGGTCGCTGGGCTCCCGAGCCAGCGAGGCCAAGAGCTGCAGGAACTGGGGGCTCGGCGGGGCCGCCACATCCATGAAGAAGGTGAGCGCCTGCGCCAGGGTGCAGGGGGGCAGGCGGCTCTGCGGCACCCAGGGAGGGGGGCACCCACCTGCGGGATGGGCCGGGATGGCGTGAGCAAGCGACTGGACTGGCACGGGGATGCTCAGACCGTTCCCCTTCCCTTCCCTTTCTCCTTCCCTTTCCCTTCCCATTCGCCTTCTTTCACCAGCCCCTTCCTCTTTCCCATTTCACAGCCTCTTCCTTCTCCCATTCTCCCTTCCCCTTCCCCAGGTCCTGCTCCTTTCCCAGCCCCTTCCCCTTCACTTTTCCTTTCCTCTTCCCCTTCCCTTTCCCTGTCCCCTCCTCTTTCCTATCCCTTTCCTTTAACCAGTTCCTGCTCCTTTCTCTTCCCATTTCCCTTTCTCTTTCTCTTTCCATTTCCCTTTCTCCAGCTCCTGTTCCTTCCTCTTCCCCTGCCCCAGCCTTTTCTCTTTCCCTTTCTCCTTCCGTGCTCCTTTCCTTGTACTCCTTCCACTTCCCTTTTCCCTAGTCCCTTTCCCTTCACTTTTCCCAACCCCTTCCCCAGCCCTGTCCCTTTTCCCTTCTCCCTTCTCCCTTTCCCTACCCTTCCTTTTTCCCTTTCCCCTTCGTTCCCTCCCTCTTGCCAGCCCCTTCCCCCTCCCCTTCCCCATCCCCATCCCCGTACCGCTGGGGTCCCCCTCCCGGCTCTCCACGCTCACGGGCTGCTCGGCTGGCGGGGGATCCTGCACGCGCGCCAGCAGCCCCTGGACCAGCTCTTCCCGGTTGGCCGGGAACACACCGAGGTGGTCCCCGGGCTGGTACCGCAGCTCCGCCTGCCCCGACGAGCACAGCCGCACCAGCAGCGTGGCCCGGCTGCCGCGGGGGTCAGCGCCGGGAAACCCGGATGGGGGTCCCAGGGATAGGGTGTCCCGGTACCAGGGATGGCGGTGTCATGGAGATGGGGGATGCCGGGGATGGGGAAAGCCGGGGATGGGGGTGCCCGGGGATGGGGGTGTCCCAAGGATGAAGGCATCTGAGGGTCCCAGGGGCACGGGAACGCGGGAGGTCCTGGGGATCGGGGTGTCCAGGGATTGGGGGGGGGTCCTGGCCCCAGGGATGGCGATGTCACATGGATGGGGGCGTCTCGGGGATGCGAGGGAGTAGGGAGTACTGGAGGCCCCAAAGGCATG
>NDXB01021710.1:1342-78719 GCA_002631895.1 Agapornis roseicollis | reverse complement strand
TTAGATTGGATATAAGGAAGAAATTCTTTCCTGTGAGGGTGGTGAGATGCTGGAATGGGTTGGGCACGGAGGTTGTGAGTGCTTCATCCCTGGCAGTGTTGAAGGCCAGACTGGATAAAGCCCTGGGTGACATAGTTTAGTGTGAGGTGTCCCTGCTTATGGCAGGGGGGTTGGAACTAGATGATCCCTTCCAGCCCTAACTATTCTATGATCCTATGATTCTATGAATCCCACTATAGCTTATATTGTAACTTAGAGAATCCCACTATAGCTTATATTGTAACTTAGAGTCATAGAAACATAGATTTACAAGGTTGGAAGGGACCTCAATGCTCACCTGGTCCAACTTTCTTTGGCAAAAGCATGATCTAAACAAGATGTCCCATCAAATCTTAAAAGTGTCCAGTGCTGGGGAATCCACTACTTCCCTGGGGACATTATTCCAATGGCTGATTGTTCTCACTGTGAATAATTTTCTTGTGTCCAGCCGGGATTTCCCCAGGACTAATTTGTGCCCTTTATCCCTCATCTTTTGCATGTGACTCCCTGTGAAGAGGGAATCTCCATCTTCTTTGTGGCCACCCTTTAAATACTACAACATGGTGATAATGTCTCCCCTAAGCCTTTTCTCAAGGCTGAACAAATCTAGTTCTCTCAGCCTTTCCACACATGGCAGGCTTCCCATCCTCTGATCATCTTTGTGGCCTTTCTCTGGACCCTCCCCAGCATGTCCACATCTTTTTGCATAGCAGGAACCAAAACCGAACACAGTTATTTCAAGTGTGGCCTGACAAGCACTGAGTAGAGCAGGATGATTTCTTTTACCTCTGCTGGTGATGCCTTGCTGTAACCAGCATCCTGACGTCTTTCTTTGTGCAACAGCACACTGTTCACTCATGCTGAGCTTCTTGTCTACCAGGACCACGGGTCCCTTTCCACAGAGCTTCTCCCTAACTGAGTAAAGCCCTGCAACTTGTGCAGGGATTATGTTTTCCCAGATGCAAGACTTTACACTTGTCCTTGTTGAACATCACAAGGTTGTTGTTACCCCACTCTTCCAGCCTATCCAGGTATTCCTGCAAGGTGGCTCTCACTTCCAAAGTGCCCACTTCCCCACTCAATTCGGTATCATCAGCAAACTATTACCCCTGTAGCTATTTAATGGTTCGGTAATAATGATATAGGGAGCTTCTCAAAGTACTCCTTTATTCATGCTATTATGTTTTAACCCATAAAGGAAGCTATGGAAGGAGCCTTCTGTTATCCAGCAGCCCTGGACCCACATCAAGAAGTATACAAATAGCAAGTTACTGATCCATTTCAAACTCAAAGGGAAGTACTCAGTACCTTGTGTCCTGCCAGCAGATATGAACAGGAAAAATAACTTTTTCTAACCTAGCAAGTAATTTCTGCTATCTTACATCCTCCTCTTTTCTGGCGTTTCTATCCACAGCAGCAGGTAAGTCAAACACCAAGCCCCACCCCCATTTTTCACAGCAGCTACACAAAACCAAGGGACAAACAAACCCAACGTGATCTTTGCCGGCCATGACTGTTGGTCTTGCCCATCCTGTCTCTCATTTTATATTTGAGCCAGTTTTGGCACAGCAGACTTGGGCACTGCCCCTACACAAATAACACAGGCTGAGACACAGGCTGAGCCTGTGCAGCACAGCCAGCACAGAACCAGCACAGGACCTTGATATCCCAGCCTGTGAGCTCTGCCTACAGGAGATTTGTCTGTTAGCACAGCAGTAGCCAGAGATGCCCTCAGAAGAGATGCATTCTATCAACAGCTGGAAGTCTGACCAAGATTGTGTGCAGGACTGTGCTTTTAGGTTCACTTGCACGACTCGAGTGAAACAAAGGTCTCGATGCTGTCCTTTAGGCTTGAGACTGTGCTTCCTCCAAACCTTTTACCTTCCTGGCGCTCAGAGCTCTTAAACGAACCCAGGTCAGGAGAACGGACTCCTAAATCTAGTGCAGAGAGTGCTTTTGAACCCTTGCAGGATGGCACCATCGTGTGACCAACGCGGAGCACTGCATCCATATTGGAATGGACTCCATCAAACAANGCTCTTAAACGAACCCAGGTCAGGAGAACGGACTCCTAAATCTAGTGCAGAGAGTGCTTTTGAACCCTTGCAGGATGGCACCATCGTGTGACCAACGCGGAGCACTGCATCCATATTGGAATGGACTCCATCAAACAAAGCCTGCTTTCTCAGCAGGTGGTCCTCTGCCAGTGACTTAATATATTCCAGCTAAAAAAAAAAGCCCAGAGCAGTTCTTGGACAAAGCCCTAGGATTAGCAAGTGAAACACAGCCTTCTTTTTAACCCCTTTGTAACTTTCACATAGAAACGCTGCTTTGTGTTTCAGAACTCTGCTGCCTAGCCTGGAGAAGGAGGAGGGAGGCCTGGGGCCAAGTGGCAGTTGCACAGCGTATTTGAAATAAAGGTTTAATTGTGGCAGGGTTTCAAGTTTTCATTCATTCAAGCACTGTGTCCCTGTTATAATAGGAGTTTGTTATCTCCGTTACCCGTCAGTTACTCATTTTCATCTCCAAGCCAAGAAGTTAATATTGATAAAACTTTTAAAACTCATACCAACTCAAAGAGTCTATCTCCTTTACAGCAATGAGTAAGCTGTTACTTACTCTGTGGTCTACACTCAGAAGCTTTTGAGCTATGTGTGTGGCTTGCAACCATATGGCTACATCAGGGGAGCCTTGACACTTAGACGCCAGAAATGCTACCTCACTTCCTTCCTCCCCCGCTCTAAACCTAGCGCTTCTTTTCATACTGTTCTTTCCAGATCATTTCCCAGTGCTCATAACCTTCCTTCCTTCCTTCCTTTTACTACACTATTAACTGCCTTCACCCTGGAGACCCTCTCCCTTTGCTGCCCATTGGGCTGCACCCAGCATACACGTGTCTCCTTTCTGGGACCCTCCTTCTCTGTCCCACTGCCTGGTGGGGCAGCAGTAATTGCCCTTCACAACTGATGCCCTTCACAAGCTGATGCCCACATCAGCTTTTCAATTTTCAAATAAAATACAAGAAATGGCACAGTGGTGTACACGGTCCAGCTTGGATGGAGTTAACTTCCTTTGCAGCAGCCCGCCTAGTGCTGTGCTTTGCATTTGCAGCTAGAACAGTATTGATAAGGTACCACTCTTGTGGCTACTTCTGAACAGCGCTTGCAGTGTCAAAGCTTCCTCTCTAACCTTACTGTTCAGAATGTAAGGAGAATCATCTCCAGTCCAAAGGATGAAGTTTAGCCAGCACAGGAGGCTCCACATGGCAAAGCTGACCGAGGCAAGCAGGCACCAGCATGAGCTGCAGAGGTAGCTGCCCCAGGGCCCAGGGCAAGGACTGCTCAGTAGCCTCCCAGGACCTGATATTCCAGCCTAATCACAGCCCCAGTGGAGGTCTGTGATGTGCCAGAAGCGTCCTGCTAAGGCCAAAGCCAGCAGGACAGCGCAAGAGGAGCATGAAGGGCTTTATGTTATACAGCAGCTGCCAAGCTAAGTCATGCCATGCTCCTGTCCCTGGCTGACCCAAGGTACAGCTCCCCTTGCCTCTGTGCAACCACAGCCTGGCTCACTTCCCTCCCCTGTGCCATGTGGATGGAGTCTTCTGCCCAAGCCAAACCTCATCCCTTGTACCTTGCTATGAGGCAGATGGAACCACTAAAATGTGTAAGCCACATCCCAGTCTCCTTTACCCATGCACTACCTACAGATTAAAGCAGACATCACATGAGAGTATTGAGTTCTTACTAGCTGTGTGCAAATGTGAATATTGTTTTACCACTTACGTGGTAAAGAGTTTACATCTTAGGCTCTATAATTTTCAAGGAACTTCTGTAGTTTAGCTAATGAAAGGGAGCTGTTTGATAAAGCGTCTTACAGGCTCAAATGTGATTAATTTACCACAGTTTATTAAATTACTGTCAGCTGAGCAGCAGTAAGTCTCAGGGCTTGCTCTTGAAGTGAATGCAAAACAAGCAGCCTCAACTTAGATCAAAAAGGTCACAGATAGGTTTTGGTAATTAACAGGCTACAAATGTACACTGAAAGTGACCACAGCCCAGATGACTAAGTATAATTGCTTAATGACAGTAAATCGACCAGGGGTCTAAGTAGTCAGTCTTTTTGATTATCATGAGATCACAGGATAATACAGCTGGGGAGGAAATTCAATAGGTCAGACCAGGTTGCCCAGGGCTACACTGAAGAGCAAGACCAAACAAGCAAAGAGATACAAGCTTTCAAATGTTTTACTGTATTTGCACAGTTCTGCACAGTAACCTACTGCACAAATTTCTGCAGTAACAAAATGTAAAACAACAGGTACAAAAATAAGCACTTTGAGTTCTTTAATCTTGCTTACTATGGAAGGGAGAGCAGAAGTTACAACCCTCAGTGGCTTTTACACCAGACTATTACTTCCAGGGGAAAAAGCACTATGGATGTGCTAAAGCCTAAAGCCTGACATCTGGTACCAGGCTGCAGCAAGCTCCCCAGGGCTCCCACCAAGTTCACTGGGGGCCAGCACAGGTACAGCAGTACCAGACCTAAAGCACATCCTCCCTCCCCACTCCCCTCTCTCCCATTTGAAGGCTGGCTGCACAGCAATAGGTGCAATCCCTGCTTAGAGGACCCTCTTCAGACCTGATCATCCCAAACCAAATGGCAACTGAGGATTTTCTGAGCACTGCAAGATCAATTCACAACGTAGCACAAGGCAGGACTCATCATGCAGTGTACTTTTCCTCTCCATGTTTTTTTGCTTTGTGGTAACGGTTGTAATCATTATACAGATCTTTAAAGACCTCCCTTACACCTGCTGGTAGTGACGTATTTAAGAACTTGATGTCCCGTTCAATGCAAAGGTCAAGGATGTGATATATCCCTTCTGAGAGATGTTTCTTCACAGCTGGGTGCAAAGTCACCTACGAGAAGAACAAAACTGCATTACGCTTGAAGACAAAAAGCCAAGAAAACACCCTCTCCACAGTCAGTAGAGATGGAATGCTGACAACATGTCACCCAGTACATCACACCATCTGGAACAGCCCATTAGATAAAATCCAGGATTTTGATGCAGTATTTTCCTGATCTTTGCAAACATGTTTTACAGAACAAACATGCCCCTTGCAATAAAACCCACAGAAGTGCTGCTACTACACACATTGGTACTGATCACCTTGGAATCACATGAAACCCCTTCCGCAGAAAAACTGTAATTAAAGAGAAGCAAAATACTTGGGCTGGATTACACAGTTCAGCAGATTCTGTATGTCTCATATTAGCTGTATGCTCCTAAGTCTCAGTTTCAAATGAGCTGTTCCTTTAGGCTACACTGAGTAGTCAATCAATTTTAACTTATCACTTAACAACTTGTTATTTATCTAACAATTTGTATCTGAGGATGTCAATGTACAAGCCTTAATAAAAGGAGCATTCAAGCTCAGGAGATGTGCACTTCCTTGATCTGTTTTAACATCAGGAAGCAAGTACTCTCCTGAAGTCATGCAGAGAGTTGAAGGAATACAATGAATGACTCAGGACTCAGTGCCCTGCTCCTGCCATTACCCCTGCCCAACCTGAAAACCAGCAGAACCACCACTACAACCAGGAAGACCAATGCTGACTGAGGAGTCCTCTGGTGCTCCAGGCTAACTGAAATCTGTCCTGTGCTGACAAATCACTTGCTAATACTTCACTGCCTGAAACAGTGCTGGCTTCTGGCATCATTGCATTATTTTTGCCACAGAACCATGTCTTATCTTCTCTGAATCCCAAAATTCACTTTATGCCTCCAGACCTAAGCCTCTGCACTCCAGGCCTAATGAAAATTACATAAAAAGCTGTCATTAAAATTCAGACTTCTTGCTTCCTTGAGGCAACTAATAAACTTTGTGCTAATGAAGTGCACTCCTAATCACTGTGACAGACTCGTGCTCTCTTCCTGCCCTAAATGTAAAACAGCTAGTATATACTTTATTAGACCTGCTAACATAACTGAGAAAAACATATAGCAGGCATTAAGGCATGTAAGCGTTTCTTTGGATCTGTGACCCTGAAGAGTTTGCACATCCAAAAGGTTGTCGTTTTTCCTCTCTGTGCCATTTGATCTATTGGCTGGTTATAACAGATGTTATTTCTCCCTACATCGTGCACTAATTTAACAGAACAGTTGAGCTTCACAACTCTCAGTGAATGCACTGGGCTGTGAGCTCCCCTCCTAAGGCAGAGAAATGACCGCAGAGAACAAGGACAGGAAAACCCACAAGATGGACCAGATGTCCCACTTGGGATAAGCAGATACCTCAGAGCTGCAGTTAACGGAACTGCATCCCTCACATCACAAATTAATCTGGACCCATGCCTTGCTTGTGCCATTCTTGCTTTACAGTGCAGTTTCTATAAACACCCTCCAATACCACTATGGGAAGCAGAACTGCAGAGTTAAACAGCTGCCACTACTGGCTGGCAGTTAATTATGCTAGTAAGTGTTTTATGGTCTATATAGTTAGCACAACCAATTTGTTAAGCATTACAGGGCTCTTGATGTGAGACATTAAAAATGTGGAGAGGTATTTCACTATCGCTGAACTAAGCAACAGTGCATAGACAACAAGGGAAAAGCACTGCCAACAGTATGAAAGAGGCTACAGATTCCATCCGAGCCAGCAAGGAGTCCTTCTAGAGTAGCACAAAATAATTCACAAGGATATTTTATTTCCTGGTGTAAAGAGGAAGTACTGAGGGAACTGTTACTCAACTACTTCAGGAGTAAGTGACTATTTAGGCCAGCAGCTTTCACCAGTTTTAGCTTGCACACCCTTAAAAGGGTTCAAGTAAGTGTGCAGATCCCCATATACAGACTTAAATCTACCAACATGTTTTTCATACTTACCTTTGATGGACACCCAGGGTTTTCAGACCACAGGCTTAAAGCCACTGATCTGGACTCAGACAAGATGAATGGCTGAAAGAGTTTTTCTCTCCCTCTGCAGCACAACATGAAAGATGTTAGTGCCCCTCTTAAGACAGGCATGCTGTCTTAAGGTCTCTCCTTCCTCTGATACCCATCAATTCTCACCAGTCTAATGAGCAAATGAATCATCACCTGCTTGTGATCTATCTATTCTGTCAGACAGAAAACTGTCACAGCATCTGGTGGCTGACTGCACCAATTCCCCTCTCTAAGCTCAAAGGTTCCATGCGTACATTACTGATCTGTGGTTTCAGCTATCATCCATCACCTTCCATTTCCCATTGAAAGTATTGCATAAAACTCTCCTAGAAGTCTCACGAGACTTTGCACCCCTGCTAATACTGAGGTAAGTGTCCTTTCAACCTGAAAAGGGCATCTGACAATCTGAGTCAGGCTTTCTGACTTACATTCAGCAATGAACAGATTACAGAGTTCAGAGACAGTTAAATAGAGCAGAAGTAACCTTAACTGTAATTTGTCCCCAGTATTTCCTGAATTACTATGTTTACTATGTAAACACTAACCAACTTATTTGGAATGCTAAATAACATGGCTAAAACTTGATATATCCCGGGCTATGTTAGGCAATAGACAGGCAAAGACAATAGAGAAGACAGCCAAGTTTAAGCCCAGTAACAACCCTCATGGTTAGTTACACAGGTTATACCATAAGTGTTCAGAAAAACAGCACCAGTTAGGATATTTCTGTGGTAAAAGAGCCTAAAAACAAAGACTAAATTCCTTTCCATATCTCAGCCCATGCCCAGGCCAGAGCCCCAAATAATCAATTTGCAGATACTTGCAACACAAAGCAGCATTCAAACTCTGGTAAAATCTAAATCCATTAGGCTAAACAGAACAACAATCTGAACTTAGGTCTGAATGTGAGAAGCTACAGACCTGGCTCTGGCATCTGTAATAGTAGGGATAGCTGGTTTTAGTAAGGATTGGAATGATAACTTTGGTTCCAAACTGAGAAGGTTACAATTGTCCAGGTTGGGAACATTTTTTTCCATTCACTTATTCATTTAGACTGGATTAAAGGGCATTTTCCAAGAGAAGTTTTCTCCTTTACTTTGCCAGATGGAGCCCTAACTGCTATCAGTCTTGGACAACTGAGACTAGCTGGGAGAACCTAACCACAAAATGAAGAAAAAGCAACACCCAACATGACAGAAAAGCAAAGCAGTTCTGTAAATAGGCATTGCATTGTTTTGTCTTAGAAGAAACACAGCTCATATCATTAGAAACTTTTCCAGAGCTGGGTAAAAAAGACTGTCAGGAACTCTTGCTCAAAATAACTGAGTCTCAGTCAATCCTGTATCCCCATGAGACACTGCAACATTTTTCGCTTCATAGATTTATAAAACTTAACACAGTTGCCTCTGGAACAGGAACTCCAAAGCTAGCACAACACCATGGCACTTTCAAGATGAATGAGGACATGTTACCTTCTGCAATTCAGTCACATACTGAGCCACAATGAAAGCAGAAAACACAGTGAAGTCCTCCATTTCTGCAGCAATATGAGTATACATCCGTTCCACCAAGTGTGCACACCTCAGTATAACTTCAAACTCATCTGTGTTTCCTAAAACAGAAAGAGAATTGCAGCCTGGTATTTGAGGCTTAAAAAAAACTAGGAAAATAACCCAAAGAATAACCCAGTCTTACATGATTCTTAAACTACATGAAGCCAACACCAATATGCCCACTTTATCTTCTTTTCTTATCAAGCTACAGCTGAGAGGCCCCCACACCTCCACAACACACCATATGGATCTCTTACAATGGTTATTTTGTAAGAGCACACTGAGTCCAACTCCACATGCAGCGCAAGGCAAAAAGTATGTTATAAATGCTGAAGTGCTAAAAACAGCAACTATGGTCCCCTCCATGATTCAGTCCTAACTAGCACTGTGGAGGAGAGAACAAGGAGACAGGAAAATTGCATTCTCTATCTGCAGAAAATCAGAAGACATATCTTAGAATGTCTGCTAAGACACTCTTAGAAACAGCATAGTAAGAAAGATCTATAATAATACAGCTCTATTATGTGGAATATAGCAGCAGAAGCCACTTTTATGTGATCCCTTATGAAAACAGAACAATCTTGCAAGGATAAACAGCACTTTTTTCAACCTGAGGATGCCACATACCTAGAAGTTTCCAGTGACCCTTGCCTTATGTAAACATACTGCAGAAACAAGCGAATTCTCAAAGTCTGGCACCGATCTTTCCTTCATTTCAAACATGCAGATATATCATTTAATAACCAGCTGATGCTTCAGATATGTGTAATGTTCTGGCTTTATGCTTAGCATAATGGTGACAGTTCAGGTCTGGAGTAAACATAGTTCCAGTCTCAGGAGACTCCATTTAGTAAGATTGGCCTGGGGTTATAATTCAGGCATACTAACATGTATCACTAGGGGTCACAGCCACGATGCTTTCAGGCACATGGGTTGATAGGAAGAGCACAGCAAGCCTTACCAGTTCCTGTCTACATACCAGACAGGCAGTGGAGAATACCTTAATCATCAAAAGCAGTGCTGTCTGAATGCAGCTCCACAGGAGTTACCTTCATAAGCCCACAATACTACAAACCTCATCCTCAATCTTAAAGGACAGAGAGGGCTAACGGTTTCAGTGCCACAGCTAAGTTTTGAGGACTTTGCTTCTGGTCTCAGACTGCCCTGTTCTGCATCTCCTCTTCTAGAACATACATAAATTACAGTGTGTATATATAATGCAAAAGTGGAAAAGATATGGTACCTCTGTCTCCTTTCTGACGTCCTTCATGTATGACAGAAACAACCAGACGATGGAAACTGTTCAGAAAGGATGGTGCCGCTTTCAACAGCACCTGCAGAGACACAAAATAAAAACATCTGAGATTACATAGTAAACAGAGTGGAGAGGGTAGAGGTATACCACTCCATAGTCTGAGGGAGATGCACCCCTGCGAAGGAAACTATATATCTTATAGAGCTGTCAGGATCAGGGACGATCTTTCCATTTGCATCTACACAGTATCTTGCACAGGAGAATCCTGGGACAGAACTGCAGTCCTGGCCATATGCAAATATAAATAACAAGTAAACGTTATATTAGAGTTACTTCATCTCTCCAAAGTAGCGTTTGACTCAGTACCCTAATGTCTAGTGAATTTGCTCTTGCTGGTAGAGATCCTGTGCAGCCAGACAGATTCACAGAACACAGGGTCCAGTAACACTACAGATCACTGTGTGAAAACAGCCTGGCTAGGCAGCTTTCTACCACAGGGTTTTTGTAAGGGAATTTTAGCAATACGTACTGCTTTGCTTTTTAGAATTTGACATTTCCCCATCTTTCACTTTCTTCATTCTTAGTCCTAATATAAATGCATGAGGCCCCTTTCCTTTTTTCTTCCACCTCTGCCTACATATTCCCTGTATTCCTGGCATAACTTCACTTTCCCATACCAGAAGGCTGACAAGAACACCAGGATAGTACAATGTTTGAAGGTCACCAACTTCTAACATGTCTAAGCCCTGTTTTCAAAGGACTGCAGAATCTTGATCTCCAGTGAGATTGAGATCCTAGAGCCTGAGCCATCTGTGCTTCCAGAAATCCATCATTAAAAAAGGCAAAGTTTTCTTCTAATCTACCATCAGATGTTGATAAGCAATCTGCTGCCAAAGACCAATAATGCAGGCATAAATCAAAGCAGGAGAGCAACTGAAATTATGTGATATTCAGATTCTCAGCCTTTTAAACAACAAACTGATACAAAGCACTTTCAAACTATCAGGACAAATTTCAAAACCACTGTTAAAAGAAATCTGTCATCACAGGCCCCTGGGCTGGTTCTTCCAACCTTTTCCCCTTCCTCCCACCCCCTCACAGATATACCTTTGGATGACATTGCACAATAGAGAAGAGCACTTCATGGACTCCCAGGAAGACACCACGATAGTCTTCTGTCTTCAGATGATCCAGAGGGACTGTTAGGAGAATGCTGAATGCCAATGCCACGTGGTGTGGATTTATGAGAACCCTTTCTCCTTGCCTCAGCAGAGCTGCTACAGTCTCTAGAATAGGTATGACTATGGTGGAAATCAGTGACTGGTCCTGACAGGCCTCTTTGGTTTGCATCTACAGGAAGATAAGAAAAAGGTAAGGAGGAGTGTATTACCCACCTATGACTAGTATTCACACACCAGAAAGCCACTGTGCTCTGACTTGAGTCCATGGAACTAGACTGGTGCAGGCTGTACTGGCAGGGACAGTTTGCACTTTAACCATTTTCATGCAACTGCACCCTGGGTGAGGGTGACTATGATGCATTTCAAGTGATGAGAGCATGGAGCTGGAACTACTCCCCAGTCCCCTGACAGCCAGCACCTCTTTTCATCTCCTCACATGAATGCACTGATGCTGTTCTCTCTTTTAAACACAGGCAGAAAGTGCATGCTCATGAGTCCCATGCATTGCAAGGTCAACCTTAGACAAATTCTGGTCTATAGACACCATAGCCACAAGAGAAGAAAAGCTCTGTCACTAAGTTTGCATGTTGTACAGGTGAAGGACAGGAAACTTGGGCTTGGTTACTTTCAGTTTCATTTCTCCTTCATAATTCAGTGAATTTATATTATTATTTTTTTAATATGAGTACTCTTTTCTTCTTGTTTTGCTGCTGTTGGCTCCTACTGTGACATGTGGCTGACAATTACCTTCTCCTCTGGCCAAGAAGGACAGGACACTGAGACTCTATTCTCTGCGGCCTTAAATGTTTCTCCCAAACTCCAGATTACCTGGTGCAGTCTCAGAGAATTAGTGATAGTAGAAATGGATGACCTACACACTGCACTATGGGAGCGGATTTACTTAAGGAAGGAGGAGAGAAAGGGTCTAGACCAAAGTGCAGGTGAATCTGGTGTCGATTTGGCTAGTATCGTAACATTTTTGCTCCTGTATGCCTCTGTGCATGTTAGATGTAACCACTATAGACTTCCAACAAATAAAAGTGATAGGTAATGAAGTTATAATAACAAGATACTTACAGCTAAAGCTGTGATTATCTGCGGGCTGGCAAACCAGAAAGCTTTCTCTTTGTCTCCACTTAATGGGCAGCTGAGCAACAATTTGGTTAGCGTAACAGCAGACAATACTTCCTGAGAAAGCAGATTGATGATCAGTCACAGGCACAAAAAGCACTGGCTCCTTTCAAGTATACAAGAGCTCTTCCAAGGGCAGTGGCAATTTCAAGCATTATCAGAGCCTTGACACATGCAAGTCCTCTCACCAACACATCACTTTGGAAACTGTGAAGCAAGCAGCAGCTCAACAAAATTCAATATGCTGAGCAGCACTGGCCCAAATATACTGCATGCTACCTTTGTTTTAGAAACAACTTACTGTACAAATAGGCTTAGGTGATTTTAAAGAAAGGAAAGCCTTCAGCTGCCACTACGTAACAGAGGGAAGCAGAAGAAATACAGGGACACCAGTACACCATACACTAAGAATGCTGCATTTGGCAACAGGGTTTTTTATTTACTTGCCAACTGATAAAAAAAAACATATTACAAACTACACTCAGGTGGCAGGAATTATATTCACAGTATAAGAATTCCAGAGAGACTTGGATATATCCATGTCTATTTCAGACATATTCATGTCTACTTCTAACTAATAAGAGCCAGATAAAGTACCAAGTTTAATCCAAGTTTCATTCTCAAGTCACCGAGCTTTCTATGGAGGATACAACTGGCTTTTTTGCCAAAAGTGTTCCATATACCACAGCTGCTTAAGCTGCTCTGGAAAAAGGCATAGTATGTAAAAAGCTACTGAATGATATCTGGTTATTACAGACTAAAAGTCTTTATAGAGACAAATACCAAAAGCACTGGTGCAGTTTTGGTTTTACTTAAAAATGCCAGTATTTCTTCTGCAAGTGCCTTTAACCCTGTAAGAAGAGCCACAGGCAAACACCAGTTAAACTCACTGGCTGCTAGGATCTGTTGAGCAAGGACTCTCATCAGCAAGTATTAAAAAAGAATGCTCCATCCCTGGCAGTGTTCAAGGCCAGGTTGGACAGAGCCCTGGGTGGCATGGTTCAGTGTGAGGTGTCCCTGCCCATGGCAGGGGGGTTGGAACTGGATGATCTTAAGGTCCTTTCCAACCCTAACTGATCTATGATTCTATAAGCATCCAGCATGGCATTCAGCATCACAGCTATGTGATTTCTGATGACAATACACGGAATTAACACTGTCGAGTCCTTAAGCTGGGCAGAAAGTTTTCCAGCCGGTTTCCATGACCTTCCCACCTCTTTTAATTTACAGAGAAAAAAAAAAAGATAATTTTTTAGGGTGGTGAGGCACTGGAACGGGTTGGCCAAAGATGTGGTAAATGCCCCATCCCTGGCAGTGTTGAAGGCCAGGTTGGACAGAGCCTTGAACAACCTGG
Source organism: Agapornis roseicollis (assembly GCA_002631895.1). NCBI lineage: Eukaryota > Metazoa > Chordata > Aves > Psittaciformes > Psittacidae > Agapornis > Agapornis roseicollis. The sequence continues at coordinate 65,257 of NDXB01021710.1, read as the reverse complement.
TCTAGTGGGAGGTGTCCCTGCCTGTGGCAGGGGGTTGGAACTACATGATCTCTAAGGTGTTTTCCAACCCAAACCATTCTATGATTCTATATCCAAAACATATCTCATCACAGTCATCAAGCCATAGCCATGTAAATTAATTTGACCTGACCACTGAACATGAAGTAGGAAGAGGGAAACATATTTAACAGATGTCATTCAGCCAAGGAAATGTTTTTCAAGATACAGAAAGCTGAAGAAAGAAGTTGACAATAAATTAAGCTTATGCCTTACTTTAGCCTTCTGTTGCCAAATGTTCCTCATTTCAAGTCCCTGCAGCACCAGCCTCATTATGGTATAAAACTCCTCGTCTGAGCAGTTTCCCAGCAGCTGGACAAGCACCTCTGTCAGCTCCATCTCCATACTTTGGATCACCTGAGTTGTGATTGCAGGACCTGCATATTCGAGAGGCATAAACATGTCTTAATCAATTCCCAAGACAAGGACTTCCACAGGTAAAACCAGAGTGACCTGAACCTCAGAATAGCTCTGTGGGTACCTTTTTAACACTCAACTGCATACAGGGCCCCATGCTTTCCCTTTACCTCTGTCCCCACAAATGCAATTACCTGCTATTCTCAAGTATTCCCTACTCTAGGGTTCGCAGAACAGCCACCATACCAATCACAAGCCTTCAGTAGTATGGAAACACTGCAACAAAGCATGTTCACAAGCCAAGGGAGTAGGTTAAACAAGCCACAAGGCTTTACTACAGATCCTGCTGGAGAACCATGACATGTCACAAAAGCACTAAGCTGACAAGTTTAGCTCTCTGCTGCTCATAAGTCACACTCCCCAACTACTCCATTATTACTACGTAGACAGTCCTAGACTATCTTACATCTTAAATGATTCTGAAGGCTTGTTTTTCAGTTCCACAAGTATCCATAGGTAATGCCAAAAGTGCTCTTCAACAGGAATCTGTATTTCACCTTATTAAACACTTATTCATCAGAAATTCTTACAGCTTTTTACAGTGAATAATTATGTCTCCAGGCTAAAGCACTTTACCAATCTTCATTAATAATGTGAAGCACAGAATGAGACAGGAGAAAAGTCAGCAGAAATATTACAGCAATCAACACATCCTCCTCGTCTCTAGTTCTAATGTTAATACCCCCACTGGACCTTGCAAAATGCTGAAGGATCAAAATGCAGGCCGGGAGGGACAGACTAAGCCTCTATCTGTGAGTTTTAGCTCAAACTCAGCTGTGCAAATTCAAGGTCAGATTTTCCATGGAGAGCTGTGCTCTGTTCCTAACTACCTTATAACAATATAACATTGACATTATGACTGTAGTTCACCTGAGCAGCAGCCTCCAAAGTGAATGAGATATCCTTCATAAATGAAATATCCTTCATAAGTAAAATTAAATGTAAAAATAGCATTTATTTCATTTTTATCTCATGTGCATGCTTGGTAACGTATCTGGCATACTAATACTGTAGCACCAAGTGAACATATATTGAGGCTGCATGCTCATGTTATTTTTGGAGATCATTGCACTAAAGCATGTTAGCAGTAAGCCTGACAAATTCCAACTGTCTGAAGAAGTCAAAAGAGAACAGTTATGCCTGTGCTGTGTTCAGTTCACCTCTTGTTCTGAACAACAAACATAAAGGAGCCATTTAGTCACACAGCTGGCAAGAGAAGTTTTATATGTCATTTCTAGCCCTGGCTCTTTGTCTGATGGGGATAAAGGGACTGATCAGCCGATCTCCCACAGCCTTTGTCAGAATTATGGGTGTTCAGCATCCTTAAGTTAGGTGACTTCCATTGTCCTACAACCTTGCCTTATCAAATACAAAAATAGATGAGTATTTTAATGTAAGGTCCTCCAAGATCCTCAGATAAGCCATACCAGATCTGCCCTGGTCCACACCAGCTGCTTCAGTGGTGCCTACTATACTGACTATGTGAGTAGGACACTTCATCTTCAGCCCTACATGCAGAAGCATTACCATGTTCCTGTTACTGTCAAAATGCTCCACAGGGATGAGCAACGCAGGACCTCAATTAAGATGTTTACACCTTCCAGAGGATCATTACCGAATTAGATGGTGGCTGTGGTCCAGGTACCACAACATTGCCTCCTTGAAAATTTTCCTGTTACACATTTACAAAAGGGTAGCTTACTGCTTTAACACAAGTAAATCAATAGGCATTTTGGAAAGCTCTATGGTTTCCTAAATGGCTTTTAGCTTGCCTCTGCACTGCAAGGAAGTAGAGAAAGGGAATTTTCATACCAGTGAGAAGCTTTTTTATAGCAAAAACAACAGTGATGGCAGTTTCTTTTCCAGGATACAGCTCTGGCACTGAGCAGAAGACTGTCAGGAACTGCAACGAAAACTGAAGGAACTGCAGATTATCCCCTGCACACGGCAGCTCTTTCAGAATCTGCGAGTAAAACTCTTGGTACAGTTTAATACGGGGTTGCTCCAAAAACCCACTGGGCTCCTTCTGCCAGCCCTGGACAGCATGGCTCAGATCTGCTTTAAGAAGAGTAGTGACAGATGGTATGAATGCTACAGACAAAGGCTGCTTTGGGGTGTTCCTCTGAAGCCCTTGTTCAACAGTTCTGACCATCTGCAGAACTACTGGCTCCAACAGAGCAGACAGCACATCTGCAGAGTGTGCCTTTTTTTCTGGCAGCTGCTGAAGGTAGAGCGTGACAACATGACACAGTGTGGTGAATGCCATGAGCAGTAACTGCCCAGCCGCAGGATTCCCATTTCTCCAGCCTTTGCTTTGGGCTGCACCAATGTCCGGCTTGCAGCTCTCCAGGAAGGACATGAACTTTTCCAAGTTGAGCCTCACACTTTGCCTTCTTTCAATAATCATCTGAAGGAAATTTTCCAAAAAGGCCTGGACTTCCTGGAGATACTGTGCCCAAATAGGAGCAGTCAAGACATCAGTGAAGAATTTGCTAGCTGTAAGCTGGGAGGTCATGACAGCCTCAAGAACATCACTGGCATGAAACACCTTAAGAACAGAGTTGACATTCCTGCCATCTTGCAGGCACCTCAGGAGGTGGAAGCAGGTGCTTAAAAACTTCAGCAGTAACGGCTTGCTGCAAGAGACTCTAGCCCTAGTATTGGCCAGCAGGGACAGCAACACCAGAAAACACCGGGTACAGTCAGAGGGAAGAAGACTGTCTAGTTTCAGAAGAGAAGCAACTTCCAGCAAACCCAAGAAGCTCTCTAGATGGCTTTCTTTCAGGATGACAGGGCAGCTGGTTTTTGCTAACAATACTATACACTGGGCAACCTTCTCCAGTGTCTTCCAAGACAAGCTGACCTCATCCTTTAGCAGTTTGTTTTCTAACGGTGCTTCCAACAGGTCAACAGGTCTGCAACCAGCCAGGATTTCTTCATGCCAAGGGATGTCACCTGCAGACAGCTGTTGAAGTGGCAGATCTACTGAATCCCTGGCAGCAGCAGACAACACCCTACTGAACTGATGAATAAGACTGGTCATGAAAGCACAATGCAGGACCTTCATTTCTGGGAGAAAGGAGCTATGCATCAAACCAAGAGATACCTTTCCAATGCTGATGGAAGGCTCCTGGTCTGTGGCATCTTTCTGAGCTTTGGCCAATACTAATGTCTCTAGAAGCAGATCTGCGAGGTACTCTACATCTTTCAAGGATATATATGGCAACAGGATAGTCAGGTTGGATATGATAAGGTGCCAGTGTGCTGTGGGGTAGGTGAGATCACTTATTGAAATGGTATCTCCATCCCATGGTTCAGATTCTCCCCTGCTCATGCTGGATCTCCCAGACTCCAGGATGAAAGCTGCAGCATGCTGCAAGGCCTGTAGGTCAGCTTTGTTCTGCATTAAGATCATCTTCATTTTCTGAAGCATCAGCAGTTCCAAACAGTATTTACTAGTGGAGGTGAAACTATTTGCAAGTTCCATTACTCTGTCCCAGCACTGCTCCTCCACACCAGGGAGGAGAGCTGAAATGCCCCAGCGCCTTGCAGCAGGTTCAGTAACAGCACCAGCACTTTCAGCTCCTGGAGACACATACTTACTGCAGCTAATACCAAACAAAGTGTCTACTTCAACCCAAGTGTAAACAAGAAGGAGAGCAGAATCACTAGCCTTTCTTAGCCAAAGGTCTGATTTCTCTTCCTCTCTCCTAGGAGCCTGCAGCAGCTCCATCAGTGGCTGAATGATTCCCTTCTGCATCTTTGCCAACAGACTCTGAGTGCGAAGGACCACAGGGGAAGGAGTGATATCATCTAGGCTTCTCATGTTGAACAGAAAAGCATGCAGCACTGAGCACACTGACAGCATCTTCAAGGACATGTCAACTGACCCTTCAACAGCAGGAATGATAAGGGTCTGGCATTTTTCCACAAAGAGACACAAAATGTCCAGAATCTGGTTGGGTGGCAGCTCAAGGAGGCACTCACGAAGCTTCACTGTCAGGCCAGCAGAGAAAACAGGCAGCCTCAATTCATCAACTGCCGGCTGGCAGATGACTGTCAGCACCTCCTCAAAGAGCCGCGGGAACTGTCGCAGCTTGGAATAAGTCTGAAACACAGTGTTGATGAGAGTCTCCTGGGGCTTCTTTGTACGTAGCTCAGAGACCTTTGCATCAATCCAAGCTGAGGCCACTAAGTCATCCAGGTCTGGCTCTAATATAAGGTGATTTAATGATATCAAGAGTTTGAGACACCTGAACCAAGCAGGGATGGAAGCTTGGGAGTGCCTCATCAACATCTGTGCTAGGTTACGGTAAAACCCAAACTGCACCTCCTTGTGCCGGATACGGTCACTGGCAATGTTATAGATATCATTGCTAAGCACCAAGTTCAGAAGCTGTTCCAAAGCAAGTAGCTCTGTGCTCCAGTCCACAGGGGAGTGCGTATCCTCCCCTGTGCCCTGCTGCAAGCCAGAGAGCCTGAGACAGCCAAAAAGCCTGCTGAACATGTGGAAACACACAAGGTGATTTTCTGCCTTACAGTACGAGTCCAGAAAGAGCTTATATAGCAAGGACACTGACCCAGCCACAACAGCTCCATGTAGGGCAGGTTCACAAAAGTCACTGCCCAGCTTGGTCTGCACTGTGTTGACTGGTAGCAAAAGACTTTTCAAAGCTCCTTTCTTCTTCTCCTGGAGTTCCTGTTCTGGCAGCAGCTCCTCTTTGTAGGATGAGAAAAGCTCAGGCTGGAATAAACCAGCCTGCAGCAAAGTTTCTACCTGGTTTCGGATTTCCCTGCTCAGGTGCTGACGGACATGGTTGTCATCTGCTTGTGTCCAGCTCCTCGCAGTCATCAAGTGCCTCAGGAGCAGACAGGGCTGCAGCAAGTGACTTGTCACATGCCCAAATACACGATTTGGGTTAGTTTGCTGCCTCTGGATCAGGAGGTACTGAGCAAAGGTAAGATGGAGGACGCTGAACAACTGGGAGCCCACAGCATCGTCAGAAGCCAGCTGCTGACATGCCAGCTTGGACAGGTTGCTGAGGAGATCAACCAAGAGCTCACACTTGGCTGTGTAAATGATGGACAGCGAAGGAGTAGAAAGGATGCCACTGCAGCAACTCAGCACGGTGCCAATGCTTTGCTCTGTTCTTTGAGAACAGGCCTCTGATAACCTTTTATTTATGACCTGCAGATTAGGAGGAAAGAAAAATCAAACAGTCACTTTTGCACACAAAGATAAAGCTCCTCATAATGAGCCAACACCAGCTTCTGTGAGCTGCCGTAACTGGTGCTGGGTTTCTCACATCACAGGTCTCAAACTAGAAGTTCCTCTGGTCAGAACTGTGTCCCTGCATTTATTTGTACCACAGGACAAATCAGAAAGCCCTCATTCAGTATCAGTGCTACTGGCAACAGCCTAAGATTATCTATACTTGATCCTAATAAGTGATCCTGTGGAAGAAAAACTAGAAATTTCCTCCCTTTTTGCAAGGCCCCAAACTTCTGCTCCCAAAAACAAACCCTCACACAACACATACCCCACCTTTGATCCAGGAGGCTTATTCAGTAACAATGCCCATGAATAAATAATCATTTTCATATTTTAAAAAGAGAGAGTTTCCTATGCTGATGTGTGGAATGTGAAGGACTGTTCTTTCTCCTCTTTGAGGGTAAAGAGCAGATATAAAGAATTAATGTTTACTTAAACTTGCATTTCCCTTCCTTTTCTCAATCTTTGTGTTGATTTACCTTTGATCCCCTTTACATTTGCTCCCTTTTCTCACCTCCAGATAATCTTGTCAGCAAACAAATTCAGTAGCAATTTACAAATCTACCTGTACTCAAGTTAAAAACCTCATTTGTCTCCTCATACCTCGCAGTGGATGTTTCATCTCCTCAATAAAAGCCCCCTTGGATTAGAAGACATCCTTAAATTCTTTGCACTGCATGCTTTACCACCTCTGTCCTTGGTCCTTAGGGTACCCTGGTCTGTCACCTAAACTTCAGCCAGACAGGTGTTCACCCTCAGACCACGTTTAAATTTGGCACACTTTCTATGCAACATCTCTGAAGCACAGATTTCATCCAACCAATTCCCTGTACCTCACAACTCAATTTCTGCAGATAAAGCCAATCTTCTCCCTTTTTCTTCCACATCATCACAACTAAAAGCATCATTTTCCCCATCATTTTCACTGTCATTACAGGCTATTTCTGTAACCAGGAAGCTGAATAAGAAGTTATACTTTCTGGTTCAGCTCTAAACTGTAACTGAAGTCTCCCCCATGCACTTTTATCTGAGGCTAAAATAATGCTATGATTCAGATCAATAATGATTCAGTGCCACCACTGCTTAGAGTCGTCATAAGAAGCTGCAGGGCCTGCTGGACAGCACATCACAGTGCACAAGTATTCAAGCCAAACACACTGATGAGCCTCACTGTGAGGGAAAACAGTCTCTCTCCCCAAGACTTGCAGGCAAAACAGCAATATAAGCAGTAAATAATATAGAAGAGCAACATACGGAACTAAGCCTATTGCAATACTTAGACCAGTTCAATCTCTGAGAGTTTGAAAAAGTTAAAGACACAGAGGGAAATCATTCTTATACCACTTTGCCATTTTTTGCCTTAGTGCTGCACAAATACAGACCATATTGCAGAACAGAAACAGAGAAGCTTTTAGTAGAGGTCCTAAAAGCCATCAGATTAATTATTATATATTTCATGTAATGCCTGACACTGTGAGGAAGAGTCCTACACTGTAGAAAATACAAATTTCTGTCTAGCACGTAACAAACATCCACAGTTTTAGTTACCTGTGCAATTGAAAAACTGAGACCAATTGTCTTCCCACTCTTTAAAAGATTCTGTAGCCTTTTACTGTGGATAACGTTGTCTAGATACACCCAGAGTTTCTCAACAACTTCATCTTCCAGTTCATATTTCTTATTGTAGTATGAAACCAACGCATGGCTTACCCAATCGAGTAACACCTGTTAATAAAAGGGAAAATAAATAATCTTTAATAACCCCCATGTGAAAACAAGACAAAAGTAACACCTCTTCACAATTATACCCCTGTGCCTTGGGAACTGCTCTGCATCCAAGCAGGACAGGCTCTGAACAAGCAGAGAAGTTCATCCTTGTAGGTTGCAGTTCTTAAGAGCCTTCACTCTAAATCCAGTGTTGGCCTTGTACCAACTCAAAACAGCTCTCAAGAGACAACATCCCTTTCATCCGGGCATAACTCTGACAGCCAATACTGATTAGCCAATACCATCTTTTAAATCAAAACACAAAGAATCAGATGATTTTCACTTTCTGACAATTGGTATTCTTTTCACATTCCCCTTCTTCATATGTTTAACTTTACTGCCTCAAAATTCAGGCCTAGGAATTTAGCTATGCGCAAACTAGCAAAGGCTGAAACACTCTAATTTAAATTACCGATTTAAAAATACAATTATGGTGTAGGTTTAATATTCCAAGTAACTGAAATAACAAAGCCCGGGTCTCTGCTGGCGAACAAGACCCCACAGAACTGCTAGGTTGGTGGAGCAGCACAAGGCACCCCTCCCTTGGGGAAACTCTGAACAGACCTTCAGGAAACAGGCTCAAAACAAACAGTTTGAGGGGACAGATTGGGTTCCAAGCAGCGGACACCAAACCACCTTCCCATAAGAAGCCCATGAATCCACAGCACATTCTTTGCACGTAGGCAACAGGCTTGGCACCAGAAAACACACGTCTATTGGCCGTCAGTTCTCCCACCCTGAAGTTTTGACGAGAAGAATCAGACATCAGACCAGAGCATCCTGTAACAACCAGCGTTAATGGCAGCTGGGAAGACAGTGGTTTTTCAGCTATCCCAGAGACACAATTTGCGCACTACCCTCTCTATAAGATTTTCTCCCTGTCCTAATGCAAACCTTCCTGCTGAAACTACTTGACAGATGATGTTATGAAAACATTTTGTACCACCACACAAATCAAGAGACACCACATCACAGCTATATTGGCACAACTACCGAGGGAGGGCCAAGACCTATACCCGGATTCTGTGAATTAAGTCACGCTCAACAGCAATTACCTACTGGGATTTTTTGGGTTTTCCCTTCCGCCGCTTACCATTAAGAGCACTAACCTGTTCTTTATTAGGTAGAACACACTGGTGGGAAACCCACGCAAACCGCGCTAGCTTGAGCTTATCCTCCCAAGAAGTCTTCGCACTTTTCAGCTTCAGGTAAATCCCGGAGTAGATGGCTGCCATGGGGACTGGCACGGCAAAGGCTGCGAGTCACGCCTGAAACACACCTCACATGAGAAGAAAGCAGCACATCGGACGGGCCGCCCTGCAACCCCAGCCCCTTGCTCACGGCCTGACCACCCCGACCGCCTCCCCCTGGGCGCGGCGGGGCAGGGCAGGCCCCGCACACCCCGCTCCCCGGCGCACACTTCCTTCCCTCCCTCACCCCAGACCCCGGCCCCCCTTGCCGGGATCCCGGCGCGGCGCGGCCCTCACCGAGCCGCCGGGCGCACGCCGCACGCTCTCCCCGCCTCCCCTCCACCCCGTTGACCTCTGTCCCCGCCAGGCAGCCACAGCCGATCGCCGATCGCGGGAGGCGGTGTGTAGGGCGCCCGCACCCATTGGCGGCCGGAGGGCGCCTGCGCGCGGGGCGGCCTCAGTCCCGCTCCCCCCTCCCCGCTCCCGCCAGCGGCGGCGTGTGTCAGCCAGCCATGGAGCGGCCGCCGCCAGCCACCGCCGGCCCCCGGCCACTGCCGGCCGCGCCAGCGCCACCACCACCACCGGCACGCAGGGGAGGCGGCGGCGCGCCCGCCGGCAGCGCCTGGCGCCGCTGGGCGCAGTGACAGCGCCCCCCAGGTCTCGCCGGACCCTGCCTCCCGCCGCCGCCGCCGCCTGCGATGCTCAGTGAGTGGCAGCGGGCGGGCAACGGGGACCGGCTCGGGGCCGCGGCCAGTGCGGGATCGGGGGGAGGGAGCACGGAGAGGGTGGGGGTAGTGCCGGACGGCTGGCAGCGGGAGCGGGCCCCGGGCGTCCCGCCGGACCGCCTCGTGGCGCAGGCCCGGCCCGGCCCGGCCCGGCCGGCGGCTCCCGGGAGGCCGGCGGGCCCTGGGGGGAGGCCGTGGACAGGGGCTCGGATCTGGGGGCAGCCCCGGGTGGGGACAAGGTTGGACGGCTGCTGGGGGTCGCGGGGTGGGCTTTTCTCTGGATACCCTCGTCTTTCCTTGGGCAGTGCACAGGGTTGGTTGGGAGCTGCTTATCGCACCGCGCGTCCCCTTCCCTATTCCCTGCTTCTCCGTATTCATGTTTTCATCCCGATAGGGGAAGAGTTTCGCTGTCGCGGCCCCTCAGCGAGCCCTCCGCCGCTCCCCATCCGCAGCGCTGACCGGGCGGCGGCAGCAGCGGCCGCCCCTGGAATGAGCGAGAGGCTCTGCGGGGCCCATGGCCTTGGCCCCTGCCCACCCGGTGGTCCCCGGGCCCGAGCTTTCGGTCCGGCAGCTGCATCCGAGGAGGCAGGCTCAGGCGGTGGTGCTGCGGGCAGGAGGAGCGCGTACTGCCAGGGTAGCACAGGGGATGAAGGCTTTACCCGTGGGTGAAGCGCACTGCTTGGCTCTGTCTGCAGGGGGGAGTTAGAAAAGATACGTACGTTGTGGAACTGGAAAAGCTTAACCGCAACCTGGGCCAAACACAAATGGATGCAGGTTCTTGTAAAATCACAGCTATTTCCTCTCTGCCTTTGCATGTGAATGCCGCTGCTTTGGAAGAAGCCTTCTCCCTGGTCCCTGCTATCTGTAGCGCTTTTCCTATCTTCCACCACCGCATCACGTCTCCATGTCGGCTTGTCGTGTTCGGTTGCCTGTGTTTCCAAACTGCAGCCGCTGCATGCGTGATGTTCCTTGGCTCTAGGTTCGTGGTTGTCTTCCTGTTAGTTTACCCTTATTGTATTTATTTTGAAGTCTTGTATATTTTAGATTAACCTAACCTCACAGCATGATTTAGTGTTGTCCGTATGCCCCGAGTTTCACCTATAGTGGTAAGGGTGAAGTGCCATCTGTCCACAGCTGAGGCCTGAGACACAGTTCTCAGTAGAGAATACTCAAAATGTGCTGCTGTGTGATGTTTCATTGGTTTATTGTTTCAAGATTGTGTCGTACTTGGTTCTTCTCTGATGCTGTCTGGTCTTTCCTCACTCTATTGGAAGACACTGCTGTCCCAGTGTCAGGACAGGAATGCAGAGTCCTTAAAAAACAGCATTTCCAACACTAGTTTTCTTTTCTGTATGCCTGCAGTGGTAATGTTTCAAGCCTGTGGAATCTCTCTAAACCTATACCTGGGGTGTAGCATAGGCAGGAAATTAATTTCCACAGCTAATTTCCCATGTCTTTAGGAAAGAGGAACTTGTGTTGTGTTGTATAGGATCAGCTGCTGCTCAGTGGTTTTGGTTCCTCAAAAAAAAGATAAACCTTTCCTTTGTGCTCTAGTTTGTGACACTGCAGAAGATGCTGCATTGAAGCTGTGCAGACCCCCGATGTGATCTTTCTTCTCTCTTCCCTTAAGTATTTTGCTTATCAGTAAAAACTGTTAATGGCATTAGTATTTATTGTTCTCTCTGGCTGTTTGAGAAGAATGAGGCAGCTGGGACTTTTGACCAGTTGTTTCAGGCTTTCTGCAGGTGTGGACATGGAATGCTGGATTCAGTTTGTTTCGTATTTTAGAGATTATCTTCAGTGACGAGAGCTAGAGTTTTATATTAATTGGAGGCTTGTCCTTTTTTGCATTTAAATTCTGCATCTTTGACCTGTTGTAAACTGGCTCAGCTTGAACCCAGCTAAAGGCAATTTTGGCAGCCATCCTTATGTTTATTTTTTGATATATTCTAATTTTGAGGGCTTGATAAAGAATATTTGTAGGAATGCTGGTTTTGCTCCTCTTGCACTTTTCATGAATGTTTTCCCTGCCTCTGTGACATTGCTCTTTGTAAAGCTGAGGATGAAATTTATAGGCAAAGTGAATGAAGAAACGAGTACCTGAAATGAAAGTAGGGGTGATGGTTTGCCTGATGCTAACGGGTGTTTCTTGGTGAAGATGAATTTCCTGTAAGGTAGTTCCTGTTCTGTCACTTGGGAGCAGAGAAGGAGATAGTGCTTGTAACACCCACTAGTGTGACTGCCAGCAGTACACAAGGTAGGTGAAGGGAGCAAGAAGCTGTATAGATTGCATAAAGCAGCTGCAGATGCCACCTTGCTAGACTTGGCTGAAGAAACTGGGGCTTCCCTGTTATCCCTAAAGCTCTGAAAAAGTTCGGGTTTGAATCATCTGCCAGCAACTGCTCCTTTCACAGGCCATTCTCTCTTGCTGCTAAAATGTCAGATCCTCCTGTTAAAATTGGGGGTTACTTACTGCTTTTTTTTGCCTACTATTTAAGATTTACCATTTTCTCTGTTCATCATCTGTTCTTTCAGCAGCTTAAAAAGGCTGATCTCAATGCTGCTCTTGTTTGTCACTGTCATTTCAAAGGGCCCTCTGGAGTTCTGCGTCTTTCACATGCCAGTTTTCGGTTTCTCTGATCCATTATGAGTTTATGAAGAATTACCTGTATTCACCAAATCTAACCTGGTCCAAACTGATCCCATAACTGAAGCAAAGCAAAAGAATGGGAAAGGATATTTCTCGATGCTCTCTCTTTGCAATTAAATGGCAGACTTGAGACGGATGTGCACAGTTCTGACTGACTAAACCACTTCAGAAACATTTAGATCAATCTGTTCTGTACCATTTGGGGAGTGAATTTTTTTTGGATTATAAGGCAGATGAAACAATCTAGATGCAAATTCTCCAGAACAGTTTTGGGGTGTGAAATCTATGAGATATCACCTGTGCATCTATGAAAGCATCTCAAATATAATTATGTTGTTACCAAACCTAAACTGTACAGCAAGAGTGCATGCAGAGGTGGATCTGGGCAAGTCATTTGCACGTGAGTCCGTGCTGCTGGCTGAAATTCTGAATGGAATGTAATACATTGCGAAGCTTAGTTAAGGGTGTTTTCTAGGTGGGTCCTAAGATGCTGGTCCATCTCTGTGTTCATCTTTCTTTGTGATCTTCATTAGAATTCTATCTTCCCTGCAGTTTTTTGTGCAGCAGAAGTGTTGCATTTGAGACAGTGTAATAGTTGGATGCAATTTGTTTAATTGCAAGGAAAATGAAAAAGAGGTTTGTTTTTGGAGTGGAAAAAGTTGTGGTTGAAACTCATTTTAATAGGTCTCTTTGGAAGTGCTTTGAAAACTCCACTTTGCTGATGCCCCTTCACCACAGTTACTTCACCTGTGAGGAAAAATGGAAATTTTAAGGTTTTTGCCAAAGCTTAAGGGTTTGCAATGTCATGTAACTTTTGCTGAAACCTTGCATCCCCATCTGCTTGGAACTTCACAGAGGGCTTATTGTTCTACTAACTGGGATAAGCACTAAAGCATGCATGGGTATTAGAAAATGCTTCATTTACTCTAATTTTTAATGCTGTGATTTGGTGAGAAATACAGTTTGTATAAGGCGGAAATGGCATCCTTCTCTGTGTCTCTTGAGAAGCTTGTTTCATCAGATTTAGCTACTCAAACCAGAAAGCATGTGCACTTGTGAAACGCATGCAGGTCACTGGTAGTGTAGCATAATGTGTAGATTCAAGCTTTGCTTGTTACTCTGATAGAATAAAAAATGTTCCTTAGTTATGCTTTATTTAAAGCTTTTTAGGTTGTCTAAACCTATGTGTAAAATCAGTGGCTATTTCAAAGTATTGGTGGTAGTCAGGGACTACTCAAATTGCAAGGGAGTGATTGCCTTCATCTTTGTGAGGTTCTTTTATTACAATCCACAGGCTAAAAGCATTGGGCTTTTGGTTTTGAGATACTACTACTAAGTGGTGTCTGTGAGGACTTTTATAGGAGGGAATTCTAGATAGATGGGGGCAGGTGGAAAAGGCAAAAGGCTCTGCTTTTGGTTTAATTTCCATTTATTTATTTTTGTTTTCTGGGGATTTACCTGGCTGAAGTGCAATTGTTTTTTTGGTTGGTCAAGCAGAGGAATCAGAAAATGACTGAAGAACACCAAAACAGCCACTGTAGAAAAAGTGTGGAGGAGAAACACTCCCTTTTCATGAGCTATTTTTAACAAAAACAAATGCTGTAGCTCACCACTGCACTTTGAGTCCAGTATCCTTAAAAGTGTTTTTGATTCCTTGGTGACAGTAGTCAAATTAGGCAGCAAAATGTCTTCAGGGATCTGATTCAAAGTGTTTAGTTACACCTCAGTACTGAGAGGCAAATGCATAAAAGGTTTTTCTCTTATGTCAGTAATGAAGCTGTTTGAATTCAGCAATGAAAATACTGAGCTGTTTGTTTTCTATCAGTTTATCTTAGCGTATGGAGCATGTTTATCTTAGCATATACCTACCGAGCAAGAGCCTCATCATCTCTTTCTTTTCTCTTGAGGTCATGAAACGCGTACGCACAGAACAGATTCAGATGGCAGTGTCCTGCTACCTCAAGCGCCGTCAGTATGTGGACTCGGAAGGTCCCCTAAAACAAGGGCTGAGGCTGTGTCAGACTGCTGAAGAGATGGCAGCTAATCTCACAGGTAAGGCTGTTGTGTTTTCCACACATGCTTCTTTGCAGAGATGTGACAAGTGTGAGTACGTACATTGGTAACTGTGAATTTGCATACACGGACAGCTCTCCTTTTGAAATAAATTTCCCAGTGTGAAGTTGGAGTGAGATAGAAACTTTTGAACAATAAAAATGTGTATGAAAGTGTAACAATGTGAGATTCATGGTCAGTGAAACAGCAAGCTGAAATGGGAGTATAGGAAGGGCATATATCAGTATAATGGAAGATGCTTATGTTGTATCCCAAAGAACATGAGGTCTAGTGAGTAGTGGTGCTTTGGGATGAAGGCAAGAAGAACCTAGATGAGGCATCAAGTGGAAGTGTGAAAATCCGTTGTACTTTTGTACTTCAGGAGGGCTATGTCATATGAAATGACAGTGATACAGGCAGATTTTTCTCTCTGCTCTGTCCTGGGAAAAAAAAACCCAACAAATAAAAAATCCTTCAGCGGGTGAGACAGTTTATTTCCCTCCATGCCCTTCTTCCTCTTTCTTAAAGGCTTTGGAATCCTGCTATACTTCTTGCTTTTCAAATTGTGTCTGTGACAGTCTTCATAGTAATTATTTTTGTTACAGGAAACTATGTTATTGCTTGAGCTTGTTCAAATATCAAAAGGATGCAAGCAATGCAGAGGTTATAAAGATTAAATTTAATTGTAAAACTGAGAAAATACTGGGCTGACCTTTCGGTGAAAATGCAAGGAGGAAATGCTTTTGTAAACAAAATTGCTTAGATTGTGACAGCATCCCAGGCTAAGAGTGATGGAGACCTTAGTTACTGGTGATACAACTTGATTTGACAAAGCATTAGTTGCTGTATAACTCTCTGCTTGTAACTAGGTAAGACTGGACACCAAAATAGCTCTTCCTGCCTCTATAGAGTATTTTGCCATAGTTATAATCCAAAGATGAGTGACTGGTGAGTAAATGTCTAGGCTGACTTTCTCAGGGGCCTGAAGGAAATTGGGTAATATTTTCTTATTACAAGTGAGTTACATTTTAGTACTTTTCACTTCCTTGCTGTTTTCAGAGTAACTGTCGGAAGTTTGTTGTAACTCCCTGAAATAATTTTGGGGGAAATGGGGGAGGAATGAAACCAAAGCAAAATGTTAAATTATATTTGATTGGAGAGGTGGGTACAAGGGTCAGTGTTGAAATGGGACCAGAACTTGGGGTGAACCATGCCAGGAAGGCACAGAAATATCTGAACTAGGAGAGATGAATTGGATTACAAGCCCTTGCGTTTGCATATGGCATCATCCAGGAAAAAAATGTTTCAGGAAAGAGTGTGAATGAGTGTCTGATTGGGTTTTGTCTTTTTGCTAATCTTCCACCAAATGTTACTACTAAATTTCTTACTAGTCTGTGTGCTCGTACCAGTGCAAGGGTTTTGTGGCTGGTGATTCAGAGCTTAGTCATCAGTTTTCATTAAACTGAAAATGGACTGTTCTCATGCATTTAGCTGCATACTACTTGTCAAACGTGCTCATAGTAAGCTGTCAGTAAGTATAATGCAGTTCCATGAATAACTGTTGAAAAAGAAAATCCCAGCTTATACTTACTCTGAAAACAGAGTCTGGAAATACTTTCTGCTGCAGTCATGTTAGTTTTGCAGACTGACTGAAAACTGACCAGATTCTAAAACCTTCATTGCCTTATTTCAGGGAAATAAAAGACAGGCCATCATAATTTTGGGTTTTTTTGCTTTTACAAGGGTGACATTGAAAACTGTCACTAAACATTGTTGAGTTACTATATGTGTATGCATGCAGTCTATTTTTCTCATGCTGAATATTGATTACACTAAATTTCAATTCCAAATAACAAAGTTTTTTTACTTTACCCATTAAGTAATACCAGTATGTGAGCCTCAAGTTCTTACCAGCTTTGGGTTTCTGAAGCAGCCAGACTGTAGAAAGCAAGTGCACTCTATATCTGTCTTTTAACAGGTTGTATTTGTTTATTTCTAAACTGATTAGAGAAGATAGGGTATTGGTGTTGGAATCTGTATTTGTTCTTTCCCACAAGTGGATGATGAACACAGTCCTCTGCTTCCAGAGGTGAATTCAGCTTGCTATGGTAAACATTCCTCCTGTATTTCCATAAGCTCTAGGAAGACAAAGTGTCTTACCAGAGAGAGTGAAAGAGAAAGGGGAGAATAGCAACAGACTGCCCGTATGCCATGTGCTGATCTCTTTCTAATGAGCAGCATTTTGATGAGCTGGAGGCTGGCCTATCTCTCTTTAGCATGTGAACATTTGATGATGTTGTTTATAGACTTCCAGGGCTGTCAGAGTTGTACCTCTGTGCGTGAGCCAAGTGCTGGAACAAAAAGTGATCAATCAGGGGTAGGAAGGCAGAGAGGATGTAAAGCAGTAGGGGGGCAGGGGAGACTGAGAGAAGGTGAAGTGAGAGTAATGAAAACAGGTTTTGTGGGGGGGAGAATAGTTATAGATTTTTAAAAATGTAGGAAAGGAAACCAGTGAAAAACTGTTTGCCTTTTCATGCTCTTAGAAGAGCAGACAAATAAACATATGGGTTATCATTTTGTAACTTGTTTTTCTAATCACTAGTATTTATATACACTGAGGTTATGTTGGTGGGTGTCTGTAAACTTGTGCAAAGTCCTTTATTGGATTCTGAGAGGTTAGCAGGAGAGCAAAGGTTTGGTGCCAGAGAAGGAGAAGCCAGTTCGCTTTCTGAATAGTTCAAAACTGCTTTTCCTAGCACTGATACTGATTCTGAAAATCATTTTAACACCATTGCAGGAAACCTCAGCGACTGGAAACCTTAACCAGCTGCCCTTTAACCAAAAATCCTTAAGGAGGAGGATGTATTCTGATTAAAAATTACTAAGTGTTTGCTTAGAAATTCAGTGTGTTTTCACCACCACCTCTGGAGACTAGTAAATGATAATGATTGTCATTTGTTGTAAATAACAATGACTGGGACAAGGAATTTGAGACCCTGAGGCAGTGCCACTGCAGACCTCCTGTCCATGATTACTGGTGGGTCCTGCTGTAAAAGAAACTTTGTTTTTGAGGAAGTTGGAGGTTGCTTTCCTCATCTTTTCTGAGTGCAGAGTAGTAAAGCCACTGAGTATCTTGTAGAACTGTTAAGCGATCTGTGATGGTGTTCCTCTGAATTTCTTGGGAACTTAAGGTTGTATTTGAAAACTTAAAAGTATGTTCTCGGCGAAGCAGATCTCAGTAGCTGAGATTTTTAGGTTTGTTTGGCTTTTTTTAAGCTTTAGATACGCTTTCTCATTCATGATCTGTCTAGGTTCTTCATGCCATGTTTAGATGCTTTAGACTATGCCATCCCTGGACAGTTTGAGAGGTGAAATGTCATGGCTGCATTACCTTGGATTTCATGAGCAGCTTTGTTTCCAAACACACATGCAAAACTCCTTAAATCCCTATTCAATTGTTACTTATTTTATTTCACAGTCCAATCTGAATCTGGTTGTGCCAACGTGGTGTCTGCAGCTCCCTGCCTGGCGGAGCCACAGCAATATGAAGTACAATTTGGACGATTACGCAATTTTCTCACAGGTAAATACCAGGAAGCAAAGGAAAGTAGATGTTTGGGGGGTTTTTGTCATTCCAATGAGTAAAGGACAATATAATAAAATTTAAAATCAAGTCTCTAACAATCTTGAGTTCTAGTTTAGAGATTTCAATTAATACAATTCGAAATGTTTGGTTTTGTTGTTGCTGTCTGCTTGAGTACCTTTGGCTTTTGTAGATAGCTGACTGTTTGCCCTTTCTTATTCAAACATTTGGTCTTTGTAGATCTTCTGCACATACAAGACAAGAAGGAAGATTAGTGTGCTTTATGTGAAAGGCAGGTAACTTAGAAATGAGTGTAGTTCTCTGCTGT
This sequence comes from Agapornis roseicollis, assembly GCA_002631895.1. Taxonomy (NCBI): domain Eukaryota; kingdom Metazoa; phylum Chordata; class Aves; order Psittaciformes; family Psittacidae; genus Agapornis; species Agapornis roseicollis. Next base: position 47,216 of record NDXB01021710.1, on the reverse strand, counting down.
CTCATAGTGTAGGTTTTTAATTTTATTCATAATTGACTTATTTTTATGATAGCCTAGATTTTAAAGGGAGAATGTTCCCTTAAATCTGGAGGCATATGGTAGAAAGTAAAAAAAAAAAATCTCGTTCTGTAGTGTAATGCAGAAGCAATCATTATTTTTCTTTATTTTATATATAGAATTTTTTAATAATAATAAAACCAAAGGTACTCCAGGGAATGTCCTTATTTCTTCTAATAGTTCCAGATGTGTGAAGAAGAAAGCAGGTAAGATTTTTAGGTAATAGCCCCAAGGAAAGTGAGGTTGCCACTTCACCTGCCTTTGGGCACATCTACATTTGTCCAGTGTAGGGATTTGATCCCAGTGTGCATAGTGCTGCAGTTAGTGTTCCTGATAGTTGTTGAAGGGAAGGGGAATAAGGGAAGACGGGGCAGAAAATACTAAAGCCTTGCCTCCCATAGCAGTTCGACGCCATTGCACTTTAGTACTGGAGGTAAATCCTTATGAGGAAGTGGTAGGCATGGTTTTGGTGTTCACGTAAAGTGTTTTGATGGGTTTTGTCTGTGTTGCTCAAATTTCTTACACACATGAACTGCTTCTGTTTCTGCAAGGGAGTAATCTCCCGGACAGCCACAAGGCACAGCAGGACACTTCCCATCTTGGTGATGCCTGAGGAGTGGGAAGGGGGCTAGGACCACTGAATAAACTAAGAATTCTTCTAGAAGTCTCTAGTCTAACCAGCTGCTCAAAGCAGGGCAAAATCAGGGTTTGATCAGATTGCTCAAGGCGTTGTCCAGCCACGTTTTGAAAATCAGAAAGTGCAAAGATTGTTCTGCACCTCTGGGCCCCAGCTGCAGGGCCAAGTGATTTGGTAAGGATTTTCCTTGCAGCAGCTTGCCTGTCATCCTTTCACTGAGCACCTCTGAAAAGATGCTGACTCCTTTTCCTCCATAATGTGCTACTGGGTACTGCAGGCAGCAGCTGGATAGCCCCTTACTCTTCTCCAGGCTAGACAGATCCAGCACCTGTAACCTCACTTCTATTTTCCTGGGCGAACATTTTCTTCATTCCTGTTACTGCTGACTACCCATCTGTACTCTTCCCCCCTGCCCCCTTGCAGAGTAAGGTCCTTCCCTATGTTACATTTCTAGGAAAAAGCACCTGCTGGCTGCTTACAGCTTTTACTACACACAGACCACTGTTATCACTGGCTTTGGCTCAGTTTCAGTGGGACAGAAAGGAAAATGATGCCTGAGTATGCTGATAGGTAAATACACCACACACACTCTGTAGTTACTCATGTAGAAACAGGAGAGAAGCACAGTATGGACCAGAGAAAGTCTGGAGGAGTGCTCAACAGGAGAGTAAAAATAACCTAATGGAAGGGGGAAGAATATGCCTTGGTAGTGGCAGGAGGGAAGTACAAGTTGAAAAGCAGCAATACTGTTTGAAGATCAGCAGTGCTGTTTGAGGATCAGCAGTGCCTGTTTTGTTCCAGTAATCTGGACCATGTGGTCCTCTGGTAAGTGGTTGTTGTGGCCCTGTATGTTGCCATGGTGTTCTGTGGCAGTGCTCTACTCCTTATAGCAGCAGCCAGCTGAATGTGGGAGGGAAACAGCCCCAAGAATCTGATGACAGATTGGTCTCTGGAAGGTACAGCACAGCCTCAGTGGAAGTTTGTTACACTGTGTTCTAGGAATTACTGCTGTGGTTTGCACATGAGCAGGCACAGAAATAAAACAAGAGCACACAGCTTACTGCAGTACATTTTGCAAACTAGCTTCCTTAATCCTTGGGATAAATCAGTTCTATCCAAAGCACCACATGCAAGTTTTACTAAAGTTGAGGGGGGGCAAAGGGGGAAAAAGCCACCAAAGTTCAGGCCCACACAAGCTAAGTAAATAATTTTGTTAAATACTATTTTAAATATGAGTAAATTTTAAAGTCCACTTATTGCAATAAACAGAGCACACAGTTTTCCTTCTTAAATAAGTGGGGAAATTTGCATTCTCGTATGTTTTATAAGGTGGTATATTAATAGCTGGCCCATGCCTAAAAAAAGTTTTGAAATCTCTGCATTTTGTTCTGAAAAGGTCCCTCACTGACTTGCAGACATCTATTCAGATCTGCAGTAGTTATTGTGTATCCCATTTAGGTTGCAGAAGAGCTTCACTTAGATGCACCAACAAAAGTCTCCTCTTGTTTGCTCTCTGATGCCACTGTCAAGGTTTCTTGCAGTAGTTGTCCTTGGTCTGTTTTATTCCCCATAGAAAATGATTGAGAAATCATTCACAGTTTGTTGCTGTTTTTTATATAGATTCAGATTCTCAGCACAGCCATGAAGTGATGCCTCTTCTGTATCCCCTCTTTGTCTACCTCCATCTGAACATGGTCCAGAATGGCCTAAAAAGCACAGTGGACAGTTTTTACAGCCGCTTCCATGGCATGTTCTTGCAGAATGCCAGCCAGAAGGATATCATTGAGCAGTTGCAGACTACCATGACTATTCAAGATATCCTGTCCAACTTGAAGCTCCGGGCTTTTCTGGACAACAAGTACGTCATCCGCCTTCAAGAGGACAGCTACAACTACCTTCTTCGCTACCTCCAAAGTGACAACAACAATGCCCTGTGCAAAGTCCTGACCTTGCACATTCACCTGGATGTGCAGCCCTCCAAGAGGACTGACTACCAGCTCTATGCCGGCGGGAGCTCCTCACGCAACGAGAGCAACGGCCTGGAACCCAGCGACGTGCCAGCCTCTATTCTGCAGAATGAGGCAGCGCTGGATCTACTGCAGGACAGCATCAAACGTGTCAAGGATGGGCCCCCTTCCCTAACAACCATCTGTTTCTATGCCTTCTATAACACAGAGCAGTTGCTGAACACTGCAGAGATTTCACCAAATAGCAAGCTGCTGGCTGCTGGGTTCGATAATTCGTGTGTGAAGCTGTGGAGCCTGCGTTCCAGGAAGCTAAAATCTGAGCCCCACCTCGTTGATGTGTCCCGCATCCGTCTGGCTTGTGATATCCTGGATGAGGAGGTCTGAATACCTTTCCCTGTTCCCCCCACCCCCATCCCTTTCTGCTTTAGGCATGCATTGCAGAGTATCTCATATTGTCTCTGGGGACTCTGAGGTTGTTCCACAACCTTTCTGCCTTGACACACAAATTTTATAGCCTACTCTTGTCCTTGTTCTTTCCTGTGGTGTTTGTAAATGGTGCAGTGAGTATGTGCTCGGGTCATAGTTTGCTAGTCCTAGGTGCCAATCTCCCAGCTGTCCTTGAGCAGATGGCAGTACACAGGCAGCCCTGTAAGGAGAAGGCTTCCTTCCCTAAGGGGCAAAGAGCCTTCTTGTCGATCGGAAGATGAAACAAGGACATGTGGGCAGTAAAAACACACTGTGGTGAATGAAAACTAGAAAGAAAGCAGCTCAGAACAACCAGTCAGAAGGGTGGAGAGAAGGGGAGAGATGCAGGAAGTGGAAAATAAAGACAAAGTAAGGAAAGATCCAAAGGGGGATGGTCTGAGGCCTGAGGAAGAAGGAATGCCTAAGTGCAAAACTGAATTTCAGTTATGACCTTACCCAGAGGTGAAGAGTTAGCATGGAAAAATTACGCAAAATGTCTCTGTGAGGGACTCTGCAGTGTAGAAACTGCAGAGGCTTCCCACTCTGGAGTGCTGGAGACAAAGGCAGGGCTTTGTGTGCCTTCACGTGCCAGACTAGATGGCATCTTCTAGTTTACTGGGATGTTTTTTTCCCCTTCTAGTCACACCCTTCCTCCCCTTTTGCCATAGCTGCCCACGTACCATCTTATATCTGGTTAGAGATCAGAATTTGTGACTCTTCCTTTGTTTAATCACACCCTTTTGAAGGGGGGTGGGGGGGTGGTGGTGTAACAACTTTTTTTCCACTGTTTTTCTTCTCACAGAAAATACCTAGTGGCAGGGTTCTGTTTATTTTGGAAGAGTGTGGAGAGCTTGCAGGATGAAGACTTTTACACGATTAGGGATCCCTTTGTTAGGTTGAGAAGGAGAGGCAGGAATCCAGGTGAAAGAGCTGACTGCTCCCCATGTTAACCCTTTCTGCAGAGTGAGCAAGTAGGTGAGTCAGACTAGCCCAAGATAGAACTATGGACTTGTTTTCATTATAAGCTGCAAGAGTGCGCAGGACACGTGACTGTGTATTGCCTGCCATGGAAACCAAATGTCAGTAACTGAAACAGAGGAGAACTTCTCTGGTAAATCAGCAGGTCACCTCCTCTGGCTCCAGACTACAGAAAAGTGAGATACTGCCAGGTTATCAGGAGTGCCTACTAGCTTTTTTTGGCTCATAGACAGATACTTGCATACTGTATGTGTATTATGAAACAGCCATGGAAGCTCGAGTACAAATGGCTTCTTTGTTGGCTCTTTCAATATTTTGTGTATCCTGCAGTAATTGTCACAAATCTAAACCCAAAAACTGGTCAAAGATCAGCACAGATCAAAGCCATCATTGCCCTGAATAACTTCCACTACTGACAAAACAAATAGTGACCTGATCAGGAGTTCAGAGTTAAGGGAGCATACCAGCCTGAACAGACTGCTGGTTACATCTCCCAAATGCAAATGAAAGCCTATTAACCACAAAGGAAATAAATTCCAGTATCTGGGAGTTCTAAGTGAAAATGCACAGGGACCCACAGGTGGGAACGGACCAGCACCTGCTTGGGTTCCCCAGGAAGTGGAAGCTGCAGATACCAAGACAGGCCAAACAAGACCATCTGCAGTCATCATTCATGCAGCTCAGTCAAACAGGGCCTGTGTTTTCAGAGTGTCACTGCAGTCTGATCAGCAACAATTCACAGCAATAAACCTGATGAAAACTGTGACAAAGATCAGAAATTCTGAATGTGCTTTGATACCACTTCAGTGTATTCTGTCAAATAACTTGTGAGGAGATTAAACTTGGCTGGGTTTTTTACGGTTACTTTTGGTTGATTTCTGTATTATGTAAACAGCTTTGGATACTGTGTTTAAATAGTAGTGCCTGAAATAATCTTCAGCTCAATTTCTGATTTGCTGCAAGCAAATAGGTCCTTTCTATAAAGATAGAGAAGTCTAAAACTGTGCTAGTTTCAGTAGGTCTTGTTCAGAGTGGCAGTAAAGCTACATTATTTGGTTTAATATCTCTTTGCATGTATATATATGTGTGTGTATATATATATATATAAATGAAGTTGAGTCTTGGCAAAAGTGTTAGAAAATTACTTTTTTTTTGCTAGTCCATGTAAAGTCAGTGTCCCTAAGGTTAAAATTGTTTACCTGGTCTAGATTGATGGATTTTGTACAGTGTGTGTGATGCTCCAGTGTACTTCACCAGTGTTGTCTTGCTTTCTGGGAGTAGGAGAGGCTTACTATTTGGGGATAAAGTAAATCCCTTTTCTTTATAGTAGCATCTCACAAATGCCACTTCATGGTCTCTCTTACTTAAGGTCCAGTATAAAAATGCAGTTTTACAGCTATGCAAGTGGATGTATTGTTTGTCCCTGCAGTTTTGCCATACTCATTGCTGGTACTACGTAGATCAACATCAAAAAATAATTTCAGGCTGTGAGAGTGGCAGTCTGTAAGTTTTGTGAAGATTAAAGACTTGACTGCATTCAGCTCTGCTTCTAAGGTTCTGCTTTTAAGTGGCAGTGGTCCTTCAGGTGGTAATGGGCAGGGATGATGCTGCCACCTTCGTGGAGGTCAGGTGGAATTCTGGAAGGAGCAGCAAGAAATGTCCTGTAAAGACAGCCCTGTCCACTCCCTCGTCATTCCCTGCTATAGGCAGTTAAGGGATCTTTCCTCTTGGCATCTTAAAAGCACTGCAGGATGAGATGATGACACACAGGAAACCTGTTACTAGTTAGAAAAAGGGAGGGGACAGGGCGAGATTTCTTGGTGTGTTTCAGGGTTTTTTTGAGGTTATTGTTGCTTTTTGAGGCTTGCTCATTCCCTTGAGGCATGCTCTGGGTGGAAGATCAAGGGAACTTCTGTCAGTGAGATAGCGTTTGCTACTCACAAGGTTAAATGTATCGGCAGTAGGTTTTTCTGGGTCTAGACGACAGTCAGGCAAAATCCATAGCTGATTTAAGTAACAGCTGAGGCAGTCTCTCCATAGGTGTATAATTTGGAACGTATCCTGTGTAACAAAACATGCCGTTTTTATTCTTTTCAGTTTCTTAATAATGTCATTTTTGCAAGTCTTGTGCTTGCTCAGGAAGACTTCCTGTTCACTTTTAAATTCTTTTTTAGCTCACTTTAGTAGTGTTGGTAGGTTTTCCAGTCCTGTTTTATTACTTAAAATCTGTTTTAATAGTTCTTATTTTCAAAATGGATAGTTCAAATAATAAAAGGTAGCTTTTAGTGTGTGTGTAGGTTAGTGATTAGAAGAGGCTTATATAACTTAAATTTCTTGCCCATTCTAAGGAAATACAAATTATTTATGCTAACCTGCAGCTGTAATGACTTCAAAAGGAGCTAATGCATATCTGGGTAGTGCCCAGTGGTATGTTATATCCTGGAAGCATACGCAGTGTGTGAAATGGAAATCATGAAAAAATACTAGGAAGAGGGATTCTCTGCCTCCCTGCTGATTTATAACACAGGTCGTAACCTTTCTGTAGCTGCTGCAGATACAAATCTACACGGTAGTAGCTGTGGGATGAAAGGAATAGTGTGCTTGATCTGACAAAGAAATGAGGCTTGGTTCTGTTAGGCAGTAATTCAGTGCCTGCACTTCCAGCTGCTTTGTTAATCTGGTCAGCAGACTGACTGCTGTAGGGAGGAAACGGAAAAATGCAGTGACTCAGAAGCATTGTAGGTATACTGTTTTCAATGAGCTGTAACAGCAGTGTGTAGTTGATATGTTAAGTGTGTGTCAAACAGAAGTCAAAGACAAGATATATTACCTATGACCGTATAGGAGTGGTTTTGAATGCTGCAGAGGCATTGCGAAATGAGCTGTTGCTGTAATGCAAGAAAAGAAGAGTGGGTACTTGTAAAAGAGAATATGTGCTTGCACACAGCCAAAGTAGCCCTGTATGAATTTGAAGGCAAAAAATTAAGTACCTGGACTTGCAGAATTTACAGAGGCTATAGTACATTGTAGGTAACTTGAATGGGCTTCCACTGGTAACCTGTGTGGAGTCTTATGGCCATAAGTAAATAGTATAAAATGCTGCAAGTATCAGCCTCTCCCTTTGATGTGGTATCATAGCCTAGAGATGCTGTGGATTCCAGCAAGCAATACTCTATCTGAGGCAGAAAAGGCAATTTGAATGAGAATGGGGCTTTGCATGCTAGAGCCTGCAATTTCTCTACCTCACCTCCATAGCACAGATGAAGCTGGCTCCCAGCCACACCATAAAACTCCCATGGGCACTGACTACTCTGGAGAGAATTAGCAATGCTAAACATGGTTTGATGCATACTACTGAGCATGCAGTTGAGATGGAAAAATGCAGTGAGCTAGCTAAGCTCACCTCTGAAGGGAGATTTGAAACCACTGGAGGAGGGCTTCCAGCATTGTTGCTAAGTCTGAAGCAGAACTGTCTGTAGGTCCTGAGGTCAGAGGAATGAGAGGTGTCATGTCAGCCAAGACAGCTGCTCAGGACACATTGACTTCTGCTGGTCGCCAGCAGTCCGGCAGCCCTAGGGAATTGTGTTTCCTCTCGGGGCAGGAAGTGCTCCTTCTGCAGGAAATGGGCCAGTTTGTGATGTTAAAACTTAAACGGGCTGCTCACAGACAAAAGGGTGTGGTGTTGAGTTTGATGAGCAGAGGCTGTCCGTGGAGGAGTGTTATTGATTCAGTGCTGAGGAAAAGTGTCTGCCTGACAGCCCTGAGGAAGGGTGATCTCACACACAGATGCACTCCAAGCCATGGTTATCTTGCACTCTGTCAGTGAGACCCCAGCTTGTCAGGCAAGGGCACTCTGAGGTTTGTTGAAATTTGGGCAGTCTGTAGCCTTTGAGCATCAAGAGGTGCTACCTGAATAGAATTTCAGAGGCCCTTACACTACATCAGGAGATTTCTTTAGCACAGCTCACTGAACAGTCTTTAAATGTGAAAGCTTTTACTTGCTGACTATCTGCCCTGGTACTTGGATTGGAGAATTACAGGATAAAAAGGTTTCCAGTGCCAGCCTTTTTGTGGTTATTCATCTTCTAACCCAAAATAGATTGTTTGACCTACATAAGCTGCCTATATTTGCTGTTCTTGAAGGTTGTTGAAGGTGAGTTTGTGAAAGCATCCTGGTGGAGCATGCATACAGAAATAGATATTAAAGCCTTACTGGGTTTCTGTTCACATGTGGAGCTAAGAAAGAACATCCAGCAGATAGCTTGTCAAGCATGCTCAGTCTTTCCATCTCCTACCTTTTAAGACATCTGTGTTTCTTCTTCTCTACTGCGAGATTCACTTCCAATAATGACCACACCAAAAGAGCACATGCCAAGATCTGTTTCAACATCTTAGCCAAATGTTTAGTAGAGAGTGGACAGGGAATAAGCATATGCTTTGAGCAAATGGGAAAATGACATAAAATACTTTTTTCCCTATTTGCGTACAATCCCAGGTTAAGGTGCCTTCCACAGTGAGCATAAGGCTACCCAAAATAAGGGTGAAAGCTTTATATAAAATCTCATCTCACTATCTCTTCAGCATTAGCTTAGATGTAACAAATGTGTTTGTGTCTCAGAATGTGCCATGTCTAAAATAACTTCTTCTGTTTTAAAACCCACCTGTTTTCCTCATGGTGGTTCCTGTAATTTGTTGAGCAGATAAATATGCTTTCCTTTCTTGTTTCTTTTTCTCCTACTCGACCAGGAGGAAGAAGACGACAGCGCAGGCACAGAAATGAAGATCCTGAGAGGACACTGTGGACCTGTGTATAGCACGAGGTTTCTTTCCGACAGTTCAGGACTCTTATCTTGCTCTGAGGACATGTCCATCAGATACTGGGACCTGGGAAGTTTTACAAACACTGTGCTGTACCAAGGACATGCCTATCCTGTCTGGGACTTGGATATCAGCCCCTGCAGCCTGTACTTTGCCAGTGGTTCCCACGATCGCACTGCAAGGCTCTGGTCGTTTGATCGGACGTACCCGCTGCGGATATACGCAGGCCACTTGGCAGACGTAGACTGCGTCAAGTTCCACCCCAATTCCAACTACTTAGCAACAGGCTCCACAGATAAAACTGTGCGCTTGTGGAGCACTCAGCAAGGCAACTCGGTGCGTCTCTTCACTGGGCACCGTGGGCCTGTGCTAGCACTCGCCTTTTCTCCCAATGGTAAGTACCTGGCATCAGCAGGTGAAGACCAGCGGCTCAAGCTGTGGGACCTGGCGTCAGGAACTCTTTACAAAGAACTGAGGGGGCACACGGACAACATAACCAGCCTTACTTTTAGCCCCGACAGTAGTTTAATTGCTTCAGCATCAATGGACAATTCAGTCCGGGTCTGGGACATTCGGAACACTTACTGCAACGCCCCTGCAGATGGGTCTTCCAGTGAACTGGTTGGTGTATATACCGGACAGATGAATAATGTACTGAGCGTACAGTTTATGGCCTGTAATCTTCTTCTAGTGACTGGAATTGCACAAGAAAATCAGGAACATTAATTTTTCTTTTCTTTCTTAGGGAAGCGGGTGGGTGTATTGAATGCCAGAGTCCATTGGAAGCTGAGATTACTGACTGTGAAACACTTTTCTTCCTCTGCCCCCTTGAAAGGCACGTTCATGCAAATGCTTTAAAATGTTTTGCCTACAAAAAGGCATGTGCTGTCGAATGATATAAGGCAAAAAGGGGAGGGATGAAAATAATGTATACATTCTAATCTTGTACTGGTAGGGATGGGGAAAAGGGCAGTAAATTCAGTAGCTTGGGGAAACCAAAAGACTAGTCCAGACAAGTGAAACTGCCAACCAGATAAGCTGCTGACCTGCACTTAAACATCCTGCATTGATTCATGGGCACATCTTACCTACTGTTAACTGAGGCTTGAGTGTGTGGAGAACTACTGGCCCAGTATATTTTTTCTTTTGCTTTTCTTTTCCTGGTATTGCAGAGGACCAGCATTTTGAGACCCTTCTATTAAAAGAACGTTATGTATTTTCTACAGTGGTAGTGGTCCTAAGTATTACAGCTCCCTATAGCACCTCTGGAATATTTTGGACTAACTAAGTAGAAAATACTATCTTTCTTTTTAGTAAGTGGATGGAAATCTGACCTCAGTTGGGGCCCGTCTCTGCATTGTAATTTGGGTCTGGTTCCTGGTACTAGCTGTGATGTTTGTATTTATGTTCTATTAATTAGGAATCTTTCTGAATCTGGTTGCACTATGTTTTGAGGATTGGAGGACAGTGGAGGTACACTGGTGGCTTTAAGGATTGCCTTGTCTGGGAGAAGGACACAACAGAACTGAAGTGACTGAGCTTGGACTCCTAATGGAAACAGGGCATGTCAATCCACCACTGCACCTCACAGAAATATTTCCGTAAATGGAAGTTGGCAGTCCAGGGAGAGGGGAACAGGGAGAGAGCCACACACACAAAGTGACATGGGAAAGAACAGTATTACTGAATTATTGTGTGTACACAGAGGCAGCGCTGCCAGTGTTGGATTTTTCTCAAAATGTGGCAATATCAGTTTCATGAACACTTTGTGAGATAAATCATCAGCATTTACAATGAGGATCTGCGGAAAAAGCACGTTCTAGTTTGTCATTTTGAGAGATTAAATATTTCTGCTTTCTGGAAAGAGTTATTTTGTATTTTGTTTTCTATTAAAAGCATTTAGTTTAAAAAAAATAATAAAAAAAAAGTTTGGTCCCTTTCTGGGAAACTTGCTCTGACTTACATGGGAAGGAGAGGGCAGGAGCATGCTTCTGCGCTGTTTGAGCCACAGCCCGCTTGGCACTTGGAGGCTGGATCTAGTGGTCTTGTTCACTTGGTGCCTGCTGATTTGACATCCCCCTACTTGCTTTCTGCAGAGCTGACTTGGCAGGTCGTGGGTTTAGGGTATTGACACAGCTTTGTAGGTCAGCTGAATTGCATGTGGAAGATCTAGGTGTCCCCTGAGACTGACACTGTGCACCAGAAGGCCTTGTTCTGTAGCACTGTGTGACCTTTGTGGTTTGATGTTCTAAAATGCCTCTTTTGAGCAAAGACACAACCCTCATGTTTTCTAGGCAGGCTGTTGGTGTTAAGTAATATTTTCCCTCGGCTTCCCTCAGGACTTCTCGATCTTCATGAGAGAATTCTCTTGAGAACATCCAAACAATCTGAGAGTTTAGATGACAGCTTACAATTGCCTTTTGTCTATTTAGATGTTGATAAATGACCAAAATCTTTTATCAGAAACATGTCTGACCTTTCCAAGATTAGCAATAGCATGTGCTGGAGCTGAGCTCTGGGAGAGCCAGGAACCCCTCTGTATGCTTAGAGTTGAACGGCACTGCTAAACTTTTGATGGCTGTGTATCAAAAGTGTGAAGCAGTTCAACAATCCCAGATTAGGATCAGGCATTTCGAAGTAAAGCCCACTATGGCAGATGGTTGTCTTGCTGATGCTTTGTGCTGTACAGGTCTCTAGAGAGACCTTTTCCTTCAGATCTAGTGAGCTGATACTGCTCACCAGACTAAGTACATTATATTCTTCAGCCTACAGTAATCTCTGTGGTGGTTTTGAGGTTTTTTGCTTGATTCTGTACGTTCTAGCCCAAAGATTTCATTGTGAAATGACTGCGCTTATATCATAGCAGAGTATCAAAGTGCTTGGCTGAATGCCTGTGTGAATACATAGGAAGGATATGGCTCACTGATGTTCACTGGAACTCATTTAGATGTTTGTTGCTATGTGCCCTGAGCACTGTTTAGATTTAGAGCAGCTGGACTTTTAGTGGTGAGGTAGAGCAAACAGTAACCAAAAGGGAGGAAATAAAGCTGAGATGTGCTGGGAACAAAGTTTCCCTTTGACATCTTACTTCTGTAATGGAATTGTTTTGGGTTTTTTTATCAATTTGGTTATTCTGAAGTGTTTTACCTACGAAAGTGACAAAAGTAAAGAGACTTTGGAAGCAAATCCCATTGTGTGTATGTAGGCTAAAAGATGTAAAAGTGATTTCTGAAGTCTTGGGAAAATATCGCTAATGATGAACTTCAAACCTATGAACTTTTTTGTACTGTGTGGACAGTTTTTGGTGCAAATGGAATGTAAATGTTGGAAGGCAGGAAGCCAGGAGATAATCTAGGCTGTAAGAAATGTCTGCAACTGATTGACAGCCTGAATTTCAAGGCAAAATGAGGGGCTGGGGGTGAGTGGGAGGAAGTAATACCATTAAGTCTAGTAAAATTTGTACCATAATCTCTTAACAACTGTGTAGCTCAGAAATAAGTCTGCATTTGCACAGATCCCTTCCTTACTCTATTTTAAACATGTATCATAAAAAACACAAGAGCATTTAAATTGGCATAGTTAAGCACTTAGTAAGTGTCATAGCAGGGACTGTTGCTGCTTGTGAGTCTGTGCATTACAGGTCTCAGTCACGTAACTGGGCGTTCCTTCCCCTGCAAACCTCTGCTTGCTTCTTACGCCTCCTGGCTGATGCGCAGTGCACCGAGCTCTGCATGGTATCAGCCAGTGGCTAACAGGCGGTACTCTGGGAAAGAGGGCATATAGACAGTGATCCTTACATGGTTTATATACTTCTGTCGTCTCATAATTAGTGTTTGTTCATTTAGAGAAATGTTGGTTTCTTTTATTTTTTTGAGTAAACCTCTGCAATAGCCACCGATGGATTTAGTTCCTGTTAATTTTGTCGCAGCCCATTTATTAATCAGCTATATATCTGTTACTACCACAGTTTGCTGCAGCAGGATATTCTACATCTTGCTACATCTTGATTTTATGAGGGCTTGGTTTTAACATCCATTATCTGATAATTTTTTTCTATTCTCTAACCTTGTGAATTGACAAGTGAATACAGAATACACTTTCAAAAGGTGTCAGGTAGTCTAGGCCACAGTAAATATAGATAAAACTGAGGTACAAGTCTATGCTTAGTCACTGAATGCTGATGAAAGGGAAAGTATATTACAACAGACTGCTACACCCATTCACAGGTCTATGTTAAAGTTGCCCTTCCCACTTTTAACACTGGCATTTCCTGAGCAGCTGCTGCCACACTGTTCAACCTAAGCATCTTAATGTCCCAAACGGTGAAATTCATCCTATTCCTTTGGATTCTGGCTCCTTTGTGAATAGCTGCCTCTTGCAAGTGTCTTTTAAATGTAAAAACATTTTACAGATGTGGTATTTCCATTAGAGAGCCTTCGGGTTTGCCAAGTAAAATAAAAAGGGCTTCAGGCTACTTTGCTAACCTTGTTTCAACTGTTGTTGACTTTGTTAGTCCTCCAGGCTTAGTGGCTTCTTCAACAAAGTCCTGAAATGGCCTTCCTTCTGAGTGGTGTCTAGTTGCTTGCAGTGAGCCAGGCTCTAAAACTGTACCATTACAAGACACTGATGTGACAGTTGAATTAACTGCCCAGATGTCCCTCGCCAAAGACTATCCCATCATGCTGCATGCTAGCTATGGGTTTTATAAAAGTACTGGCTAGGAGCCCAAGCTGACTGAAAGAACAATGCTCACCACACTTAGTGTATTTCAAGTACAAAATACTGGTAAAATTTGGACTGCTAATCTTTTTGAACAATTTTAAACATGCATGTGGCTTTCTGTCTGCTGGACACTGCTGTACAATAGCACCAAGCAGTGGCTGTACAGAGAAGGTGATATATTCCAGGTGCCCAGTTTAAGACAAGGTATTATCTACTGCATCTGTTATCCTGCAGAAATATTCTCTTGGGACAGTGAAATTACAGAACAAGGCAGCTGTGGAAGCTGTTTCTGTAATTTGGTATCATAGGTGTTACTCTATAACTGAACCATGTTTGCAAACAGGAAAAAGGATTAGCTGCATTAAGCTAAGGGTTAGACATGGAAGACTTCTTCAGAAGCCTGCTTTACCACTAGACCTGCTTTCCTACCTAGTCCAGATCTTTGCAGTTCCACTTAGGATATAAAATGGTCTTCTCTTTGCATAGGTTTGTATTCTTCAGTGAAGTCATGGTCCTCTGTGACAAGCCTGATAACAAAAACATTTTAATATACACAGCCAGGGGATCAGCTAAGAACCAGGACTACAAGGTATTTGGTGCTGTACAAGCATATCAGCATATCCTCTGATGCTTTGCCTGAAAACAGGAGGAAGACACTCACTTGAGTCACTCTACTGTCAAAGGTGGGAAGTCTACCTGTATTGCTACCCTAGCTCTGGAGAATGGGGTGGGAGGCGGAGCAGGGGCTATGAGTGTAAGGGTACACAACTAGGATCATGATGGTGTAGACTTATATTTCTTTGCTCTCACTTCTTCCCTTCACCCAGCAGTGAGTGAGTTTCTGTTCACACTGCTACACATCATACGACACCACCAACTCCAGCAGCTTTGGTAGGGTAGTGGGGCTGGTTGGGTGGCTTTCTGAAATAATCAAGCTGCCTTACTTGCTTGTATGTTGCCTGTAAATATTTCCTTAATCAAGCCTAGGTTTTATTTGTTCCTTTGTTTAGGGGTGGTGGTTTTGGTTTATTTAAGGTTTTTTTTCCTGTGCTTAAGGTTGGGAGGTAGGGTGTAGCATATTGAACTACCTGTTTCTGTCTGTGAGAAGCCTTAGATCTTGTGATACTCTTTGGGATATTTGGGGAATATCCTGCCCCTCTCCCTAATTTGGAAGGTGCCAGATCAGACTCTACTTTCTCTTTTACACTTAGGTAAGTAAGCAGACTACCTAGACAGCAGTGAACGCCATAGCTCTATGCAGCAGAACAGCAATGCTCGCGCTCAAGCATCCAAAGGCCAAAGGCTGCACATGAGCGTCAAGAAAGTTCCTAAAAGCAACAGATAGAGCAGAGATAGGTGGACACTAGGAAGACCAGACTGTTAGATAAGAACTACTCTTGCTAGAAGGAGTTTCCTGGTCTCTGGACAGTAGTGATAGTACCTGTCCACTCTGACGTCTGCCTTAGGCCAGCCCTGTACCTGGCTTTGTAATAGTTAATGATGCTTCATATGTAGTTCATGGAGAGGGAAAGGACAGTGCAAATAAGGGCAGAAACTGCCACATGCTTGCTGCAGTGGTAAACTGGGGTCATGCTGTAAGACAACTCCAGATAAACAAGTGCCAGCTGCATCTGGAGAAAGGCCATTTGTCTGGCATCCAGAAAAGCATAGCAGAACTCATGTAATGACAACTTGCCCTTTAGAACTAGCACAGATCCTTCCAAAGCTGCATGTAGTCAACAATAGGAATCAGCCAAGCCCAAGCCGTTAGCTTAGGCATCCTGAGGCCTGGAGTTGTGAGCACAAATGTGACTTTGTAGTATTTTAGCATAACACATCACAACTTCAACCCATTGCTGGAGTTGAAACATGTTTGCACAGTTTTGCTCATTTTCTTTGTATTGGTGAGCAGTTGAGCTGGAGACTTTATGCACTAGACTGACTGCTGCTGCTTTTGCCATTTTTGCTTAGGGCAATAGCAGAGCAACATGGTAAACAAACTGGAAAAGAATAGCCAGAATTTTAGGTGCTCTCTCCCCTCCTGGCAACTCCACTCCACTAGTGCAAGTATTTCCTGACCACTTAGGATGACTGTATCTGTGAGTTTGGGGGTGATTGTGGTGTTTTACACTACCTTACCCAAGAAGCAAAGCCTAAACCAAACTGGAACATAAAGCTCTGCTGCACCTGAAGTACCTGTCACCTTTGCTGGTCAGATCAGCCCTGTTTGTTTGTATGGATTGTTTTATTGCTAGAATGTGGTGCTTCTTACCTGCAGAATTTTATCAAGAGATCACCTCTCTCATCTTGATGACACCTACGTGCAGGGATGTCACAGCCATAGCTTACACCCCTCACTGGTCGGGCTGTGTGTGCTCCTCTGGCTGGGTTGCACTGTGTCGCTGTCAGCATTGTCTCTCTTCCACCTGTGTCCTCCCCTGCATTCACTGGGTTTCCTCTCTTTACCTTCCAGCACTGTCACAGGCTTGGCAAGAGCCCCATCCCTCAGTACTGCACTCAAGCCAGAGGTTTGCTCTCTGTAATGTGCCCCAGGCCGCAGTTGATCCCCATCCCCTGGAGATGGCTGGGGCTGGTGCGGTGGATGCGGTGTGTACCCGCGGGCAGAGCGAACAGCACTGGCCCCCGGGGGGCACCATGGCACACAACCTGCACTGGCAGGCGGCTCCCCACATGCCACAACAGGCGCAACTAACCATCCCTCAAATATCATTGTTTTGGGCCTTTCCTCACTTTACAGAGCCATCTCCCAGAGTTCTGCAACGAAAAAACCCTTTGCTCAGGAAAGGCAAGTTTAGTCGGCCCGAGGCCGCCTAACGGTGCTGACATGCCCCCCCACAGCGAGGAGCGAATTAACCAGAAACACCGAAACCGCCCTAAAACTGAGGGGAAGAAAGAAGGGGAGTTTGTTCGGGTCAAGATTCCCACCCCTCGCGGGGCAGAGGCCGAGGTCTCTACTAAAGCCGGATCGGGCAGGGCCGGGCCGCCCCGTCCCGCCCGCCTCGCCGCTCTCCCCAGGGCTCGATTGGTCGCGCCTCTGCGCCGCGGGCAGCTCGGAGCAGCCGGGAGCGCCAGAAAGGTCCCCGCCGCCTTCTGCGCGGGGGGACGGCGCAAAAAACCGCCTCACGCTCTGCCTGGTGCGGGCTGCTGAGGGGCAGGCGCCGCGGCCCGGCCCTAACGGGAACGGTGGGTGAAGGAAGCGTTAATGGAGAGCCGGGGAAGCCTTATTCCCGGCGCCTGTGGAGCGGGGACCGCCCGCACGGGCACTGCTGCCAGGGGCCCCGCTGTGAGAGGGAAGGAAAGCCGAACGTCTCTGGTGGGGCTGCTGCCCTCGCAGCGTGGGTCCCAGAACGTTTCAGCGATGCCCCGAGGGCTGTGAGGAAGGTTTATGCTGATTTATGCTCAGGTATCAGGGGAAACTGCTCCGGCAAGGTGGTGGTTTTCCCAGGGCGAGGCTCTTATCCCTGAGCACCCTCGCTGGGTGTGCTAACCCCTCCAGTTCCCTGAACGCTGGGAATTTGGCTATGTAGTTTGTATTCGTGTTTTCTCCTTTTAATATGATTTTATTCATTCACAGACTTTGAAGTGTGGTTGTTCAAGCAGTACTCTTGCAAAACGCATCTCACAAGCTGATGAGAACGAAGAAGCTTGTCTCAAGGTTTCTTAGTAGAGTTGTAGGTATCACTACAGCAGACTCCACAGGGGAGTGAACAGGACTCACAGTGGGCTCAGGTCCCTGCTGTGGCTTCCAGCACTGCACAGCCTCAGGACAGCTGTATTCCAGTGACCCAGTTTCCCTAAATCATGATTAGGGGCAGCAGATTCTTTGGAAGATGGCTTGTACTGATGCGCGGTTAGACTCCACAGCTCGTTAAAGTTGTAAAGTAGGTGTGCTTTTTATTCAGCGCTGAGGTGCATGGGGATAGCTCCTTCAAAGCATGCACACCTCAGTGTTGTTTCCCTCTACATTTATTCTCTAAAGTTATACATATTCGTAAGATTACTCAATACGCCTATATAAATTCATTATCCCCGCTGCATTTTATAATGAACTAGAAAGGTCCTTTGCACCTGCGCAGTGCCTCTTCTGGTCATGGGCAGGGGTCTCGAGATGAAGTAAACGAGTCTTCCTCTTCTTAAACTTTTCACCTTTTGGTGAGCATGCCCTCAGGTGTCCAGACCATAGACCATATGCTTCTCCCCCTTATCAACAGGACCAGGAGTCTGCTTCTTTTCCTTATCAATAGGGCCAGGCATCTGCTTTTCCCCTCATCAATAGCAGGTGTGATAGGTATTCACAACAGACAATGCTTCCTTTTTCCCACTTTCTGGTCTTCACACATGCCCTCAGGGCTGGTCGGTGTCTGCTATCAATCTATCAATATCTATCAATAGTAGACATGATAGGTACTTACAACAGACTTTTGTTTAAGCAAGCAAATTTCTCTAACATTCTTGTACAACCCCTCTGTACTACCCCGGTATCAGTACACTGAGCAGTAATATGTGAAGAGGGCAGGAACAATGAAAGACTGTTCATATAGACGTGGTAGGCTCTGGTCTGAGTGTGGGCATATAAGCCATGTTTGTATGGATCCTGTAGCCGCTAGCCTATGTGGTAGGTGCATGGTGTCTCTAGAGGCAGCTCTCCTCCAGCTGGGGGCTTTCTCCTGTCCAGACCAAGACCAAACCCAGTGACAGAGACCAACCTGCGGGTCCTGCAGGGAGGAGCAGGGGAAGGGGACACGGTCCCTGCTTCCTTCTCCCGGGGTCGGGTGCTGTAACTCCAGGCTCCGAATCAAGTGGAGCTCTGCTGCTACCGGGTAGGGCAGGGCAGACACAGGCGCCATTTCGGCAGGCCCAGGCCCTATCGCCGACCTCTCCGGAGGCCGGGCGGTGGCAGAGGGCGCTGGCCGGGTGCTGAGGCGCGGCCCGGTGGTCGGGAGGACGCCGACAACCGCGGCCTTATCAGTTCACCGCAGGCCGGCAAAGGCCTGGGCCGCGGGCCCATGGGCGGTGGCGGCGACGACTCGGAGGCGCCTCCTCCTGCCGCAGACCCGCGCGGCGGGGACCGGCTGCAGTAGCAGCAGCAGCAGCGCCGCCGCCTCGGCTCCGCCGCGCCGGCCG
Organism: Agapornis roseicollis; assembly: GCA_002631895.1. Taxonomy (NCBI): domain Eukaryota; kingdom Metazoa; phylum Chordata; class Aves; order Psittaciformes; family Psittacidae; genus Agapornis; species Agapornis roseicollis. Next base: position 28,427 of record NDXB01021710.1, on the reverse strand, counting down.
CATGGCGGGCTACGCGCCGCGCCTGCCCTGGCTGCTGCCGCTCCTGCGGCGGGCGGCACCGCCCCCCTGGGCCCGGGCCGCCGGTGGTGTCGCCTGCCTCCGCTCCCCGCCGCGCCCGGCCAACAGGTGCGGGACGGCCTCCCCGTTGCCGCCGCTGCTGGTGCCGGTCGCGCCGTCATGCCGCCGCCTCCTTCTCCCTCCCGGGGCGGCCGGCAGCGGCCCGCGCTGCCTTAGCGCCTCCGCGGGAGCGGAGCCTCCGGCGCCGCCGCCACGGGGGGCCGCGGGCACCTCGACGCGCTTTGAGGCTCGGAGGCTGCTGGCCCTAGCGCACCCCGAGCGCTGGAGACTGACAGGTACCGGCCTCGGCCCGGGGCTGCCGCGCCGAGAGCCGGCCTGGGGCTTTGTCCGAGCGCGAATGGAGCGGGGGGGGAATCGCAGGGCTGCCCTGGCCCTGGCAGGGTGTTCCAGGAGCCGACGCGGGCGGCGTGCCCGTGTACTGCAGGGCAGGGGGCCCTGCCCCGCCGCCCGCCTGCAAAGGGCACTGGCCGGAGTGGCCGTAGTCGCAGTGAAGAAGGTCGTGTTTCCCTCCCGGGCCAGCACATAGGACAGCATCTGAGCCCAACGTGGAATCTTTGGGCGAGACTTCGATACGTGTAGAAAGCTAAAAACATGCATTCCCTGGCCTCTTTACCATATGTTAATTTGTGGTTGCTTTGAAAGGAAGGCAGAAGTTTGGGAAGTTACAGAACTCTTCCCTTCTGCCAGTACTGTTGGTTAATGCCTCTGTGCGTGTTCAGTGCTGGCTTCACAGGCAGCCTGCAATAAACTTGGGCCTGAGACTATATGGAATGAAGTAAAAATGGGAATCCTGAGCTTTTTTTTTAAAAAAAAAAAAAGAAAAAGAAATTTGAGTTCTGTCTCCCAGGAATTTCTTTACCTAAAACTTTTGTAGGATGCTTTAAAAACTATTTATTTAACTTTAGAGTCTGTATGGTGAAGGCAATGCCGTGGTTGTATAAATTGTGCCCTTAAGAGTGGTATTATCTACAAAGAGTAGAAACGAACTTTTCTGGATATTGGTTCTCATAGGGATAACAGGATAATAGTTGTTAGTAAGAAACCATTATTACATGGTTTTGTTCTTAAACCACCTTTATTGGTGTGCAGCACGTGTGCTGTCATGGCAGTGTGAGACCTTTGCAGAACCCTAGGTAGTTCCCATTCAGTGGGTAAATGGTGTTTGAAAGAAATGAGGTGAGGTAGGTAGACTTACATAAAGAGGTGGTTTGAGAAATACTAAACCCCTTGTACAAGGTTTTCTTTACAGTGGATGGTTACAGAGCTTTGTGACATGTTGGCATGATGTAGCAGAAATATTTTGGATCCTAATTTTTTTTTTGTAAGAAGGATTATTTCTATGCCATGACCACCTGTTTTATGCAGCTAATGCCACTGTCTTGGGTGTGCAGAATAAAAGCAAGGGAAAATTGATAGGACAGTGGATGGGGCTAGATGGACAGGGGAGAAGGTTAGTCTTCAGGTAAGGCTTCAGTCTTACTCAGGATTATTTTTCGTCATTGGTTTATGGACTAAGAAGTCAGAAGCCCTTTGCTAGTAACTTATGTTCAGTCTGTTCATATTTTGGTGAAGAAGTAACTGATCAAATAGGCTAGTTGCTGATTTTACTATGGCATTGTTTGTTTTTCCCCACTGAAATTGAAACAAATTGGTTATTTTAAGCGTGGCTTTTAGATGCCAAAGGCTCCTATCTAACTGAGAACTTAATTTAGTTCCTTTTACTGGGCACTTGCTGTCGTTTTGCTTATCACAGGCACGGTACTGTGTATTTGTTCTAAAATAAGGCTAAATATCCTTAATCTGTGCAGCCTGCTGATAGTTTTATTTAAGTAAATGGACCATCACAGTTACTGAAAATCAGCTACATGCAGTTTTGTCTTTTGAGATAACAAAATGGCCTGAAATAAAGTTAAAAAAAAAATCTCAACACAACAGCCTGATGATACCAAATTATGAGGGCAGAAAAAATACACAAATGTAATAACTGCTTTTCAGCATTCTGCCAGTCTTGGTTCTAGGAGAGGAGTGAGTGAATTTATGTAAAATTCTTCTTCACAATTGGCAACCTACTTAAGGGAAAACTTGTGTTATTTAGTTAAGAGGCAGGTTGGAAAAGCTAGGAAGGAAAATACTTCAGGTCATTATAGGATACCAGGAATAACAAGTGTGCATGAAATACCTTCTGGGTGGTTGTATGGAAATCACATCTGGCCATTGTGTCTAAAATATGTTAAAATATGTTCCATTTTGTTCCTATTGCATCTTTATACTGAGAAACTACCTTTTAAAAACTAAGTATCTCTGTTTTCCCTTCATTCAGAGAAAGAGGAGAGTTAATGGTTTCACTGTATGAAACGATGAACCAAGGGTAAAACATTTGATTTCCTCTTCAAGTCCACATAACCAGTAAGCAAATGCTGTGGGATATCTAAAGAGCCTTACAGGTGCTGTTTTGTTCTGCAAGAAAGTCGAGCTTTTCCGGGTCTTCCTTATTTTATATACCCAGTGGTTGGTAACATAGGTGTATAGCATTACCACTGTGAAGTGATAGAAATATTTTCTGTGATCCCATGATATCCTGCTCATTGAAATTGTGCATTAAAATCCATGATCACATAAGGTGACTTGTAATGATGGCCTGGGGAGCAGAGGGTGTTTTATAAGGAGGTTGAGCAAGATGAGGTTCACCCACTTGGTCTGGTGGGGAAATGGTGTGAACTGGGGAGGTGCAGGTACAGAGGTGAAGGTGACCTGCTCCAGTTGTGATTGGCAGCAAGAGATGGTTGTATCTTGTTTTAGGCAGGGTCTCTTCACCATCTGCTGGCTCAGGATGAAGTGGTGTGCTCTGGCTACGAGTTCCAGTGTGCTGGCATGCAGCACCTCTTGCTGTGCTCTCCTTGTATAAGGAGGTTCTGACCCTCTGGATGCTCTTGGGAATGAAAGTAAACGTACCAGATACCATACTGTCAAAAAAAAAACCCCAACAAAACAAAACCTGAGGATCAGTGTAATGTGTTCTATGTTTCCATGTTTCATACCCAGTTACTCCTAGAGCCATGTAGAGCTGCAAATACATTTTTAATGGGACATGTGTGTTAAATTTTGTTTCTCCAATTTAAAGTGGTAAAAAGATGGCTAAATACTATGATAGGAATTCGCGCTCTCAGTGAAATTAGTAGTTTGTGAATTCTGCTTAACAAAGGAGAGAAGTCATTTTAGGAGTTCTCTGGCTGATCCTGTACAGTCAAGTCAGGTAAACCTGTGTCTTCATTAAATTCAGTTCCCAGGGAAGAGGACAGGGCTATTGTTGAAGTTATTAAATCCTGCTGTGTGTGAGGCCACAAGTGCCTTTTCAAAATGATCCCTTTTATTTCCTCCTGCCTCCTCCTTTTTTCCCTTGTGAGTATGTGTCTCTTGCCCTTTATCCAAACCACACTCAAAGGAAACAATAGTTCTATTGTATTGTAAAGTAAGCACAAAGAATTCTGAAATTTTTAATCCAGCAGCAAAGTGTGACCTTTCCCTGTGCAACACTCCCTGTGCACTGGGTAAGGCTGTTTTGTACACAGGTCTTCTATACAGATGTGCAAGAAATGTTATTTCAGAAGTTTTATATTAGCATTTGGGGCACAATTAGCAGTGGTTGTTTTCCTATAGGTTGAAATTTGCTGTGAAATTAGAAGAGCACGGCCTTATTCATAATCTACTTTTGCTGTATTTTAAAGTTACACCACATCATGCATTTTCTCATCCTTGAGTGAGAAATACCACATTGCTGTAGGCGTATCTTTTAGTTTCTAATAAGCAATAAATGCCTATAAAAATAACTCTTAAAGGCAATAAGTTGTACTGCAGACTACATGATTTTAGGTGTATTCTTTGCAATGTAGTTCAGAAACTATTCTGATAATTAGGGATGATTGGGGTAGTGAGCAACTTGATTTTTTTTTTCTACATCTACTGATGTAGAACACATGGGTTGTGAGTAGCGCTACTAGAAAGTCATGCTTCCAGTTATTTATACTTGTACAGGCTGACATTTCTTAGGTGAAATACTTGAGTAGGAGTATCTTTGAAAACTTCAGTTATTTTAGGAAATTAAATTGGACAGATAATACGTATTTAGTTTGTAGTAACACTTATGGTTTCATTTTGAAACTTGCTCTTCCAAGCTTTGTAGCCTAAGTTTGACCATCAGCAGGCAATCCATGCAGTGTTAAGGATATGTTTTACCCCCTCCATTTAGAAATTACTTAAAGGCAGATGATTGCTTCTGAAGAATCAGTTTTCATATACCCATTTATACCATTCCAACCGTGGCAGTGAATAAGATTAGTTCTGTAGTGTGCGCAATAGGAAGGAAGTTAGCGGGAACAGAGGTGGGGCATAGAGTCACTGGAGTACCCTGCTCTTTGGAACCTGGCTTGAACCCCATTGTTGTTTCTGTGCAGTGACCCAGGAGCTGGGAAATCTTTGGCCAAAATTTGGGTTGACCTCTCAAGTACATACACATGGTTCACTGGGTTTTGTTACTGTAATTAGTTACTGTAAAGTTGTTCTGCTCATCTGAAAGCAACTCAACAACCACACTGGACTTGAATTCTCTGAAGACAATTCTTGTGGTTTTAAAATCTGTGTGGTATATAAAGGGTTTTTTTACTGACCATTTTCTCATGTGCAGCATGCCTTTTCTAGAAGTCTTAATAGCCTATGTTGGGGGTTTTTGTTGTCTCTCCCCATAGTTTTCCTTTTGATTTTGTCAGTATTTGGTATGAAACTCACAAAAGGTCCAAGCAGCCTTGTAGCTCTATCACAAAAACATTACTTTTCTGTGGCTAGTTGGTGGCAGTTCAGTACTTGGATTTGGTGGTGAGCTGTTAATGGAGCTACTTGGGTAAAAGACACTGCAGAAGCAGCAGCTTCTGACCACTGTGATCAGTTAGGTGCTTACAACTTAATTCCTCTGTGGAATGTTTTTGCTACACTATTTGTGTAAATTGTGAAGATAGGGGGAATTGTAGCTAGACTGGTCTGACACAGAGACTGCCTTCTGTGCAAGATAAACACAAGTTAAAGGCTTTAATTGTAAAGGCATGGTAAAAACATAAAAAAGGAAGCTGTACTCACTTCTGCAAAACGAGGGTTATTTTAGTACTTTCCAACGTTTGGTGATTAGAAACTTAGTTTTATGGCTTTTTATGGCTGAGGAAAATCAGTGTCATGAGAAAATGCAGTAGAAATTTTGAAATATGTTGTCTTTGAAACAAATTACAGTTTTTAAAAGTCTTCAGCTGAACTCTGTGAGTCTGTAATTAATGATTTATGTGGTTTTAACATGGTGTGATAAAATACAGGAATTAGTAGTGTTTTCCTACTTTCCTGAGTGAGCTCTATGCTTCCACTGTGCCTGAACTACAGACTGGTGCATTGTCCTGAAACAGTAGTCCAAGGAAGCTGTTGAAAGCGTTCTTTATGAAGAGAAGGTGAAGATACTTTCTTGCAGTCAGAGTCAAGCCTCCATCTTTGCTTTCAAGTGTAGGTTTTGCACAGCTCTGCCTAGGGCTTCCATCAGGCTGTGTGCCATGCTGCATCTTCCTCCAGCTCTCCTGTGCAAAGCAGCAGTCTTATTTGCTCTTGTTTTTTTTGGGCTTCTCCTAGTCACTGTGTGCTGCTCTGCCTGGAAGGACATGTCTGTTATTAAATATCTATTCTGAAACCTGTTTTGAGAATCCTTCTATAGCCTACTCTGAGAAGGCTCCTTGATACTTTGCTCCATAGCAGAAGGAATCCTGGCAGGTCTGTCCTGTTTGATCATAGAAGCCTTACTGAGGAACTACCAAGAGTGACTCAAAGAGCAGCCTTTCTTCAAGGTGATAGACTTCTTCCGTAAGTTGCATCATCTAAAGATTCTGAGCATAAGGAATGCCACCAGCTGTTTTTCTGGGGCTCATTCCTGTGATGGTATCTCACTGTGCCCTCCAACTGCTGGACACTGGTCTTGTTCTTGAGATATTATCTCAAAGGTATTGTCTGTCTTGGTTGTTGTTCTGAAGCAGGTTTCTGCAACTGTTAATTTCTTCAAACTGTTGTATAATCCTGATCAGTCAGATGACCCATAGTATGCCTTGAGCTGACTTGAAGGTATTTTCAGTAAGTTGTGTAACTGTATTGTTGTTGTACCAAAGAAAACAGTCTTTACCATGTGGAAACCTGAACTGCTCTTTCTGTGCTTAAGAAAACCCAAATGAAACAAAATAAAACCCATTACAAATTCAATAACCACATCAGTCTGTCTATAGAATATTCCTATAAACATATTCTAAAAACTGTGGCCATCGCTGGAAATAGTAACTTGCAAGATTCAGTATATTGACAATACCTGCAAGTTAAGGCAACTCCACTCAAAAAGCAAGATAGCAGCTTTCCAAAATGCACGAGGTGTGTGGTATACAGCCATGCTATTGGACACGAACCGTGTTTTTCTCTGAGCACAGTACTGCAGTTCTTCCTAATAGTGTAAGGAGAATGATTCCTGAAGGTTCTACTTGCATAATAGTAGGTACAGTCCAAATATCATGTAAGGATTTACTTTAACACAGAAAGAAAACCACACCACTCATACCTAACCTACAACTGTACAGAACATCCTTAAGTGCTTACAAAGTACTCTGGAAGAATATTCTGTCTTGAAATAACTATTTGCAGAACTGACTCTACAGGGTTGACACCAGTACTTCAACATCCCTATATTAATCCAAAATGAATTCCTTGTGGGCCAGGCTTCACCAAATGGAAATGGAATTTACCTAACCAATAAATGTAAAATGTATCAGTGCATCTTCCTTCCAGGAAATAATAACTGAAGTTAAATATGTATGCATTTGTGTTTAAAAAGTCCTTACTCCTACGGGCTTGCAAGTATTTTTCGGCTTTGTATGCTTCCACATACGGCACTGGGTGAGGAGGATGCTCTGGTAAGAACCAGCAAAATTAGAAACTTTCACTCCCATGGCAGTGTTCTTGCATGTAGAAAATTGGTTTATGACTCGTTGGAGTCACTTAGTCCATAGAAGGTTTCTGATAGCTCTGCCTAGTTACTACATGTAAACATCCTGGTTTACCAGCTGGTGACCAGTTCCTTGTCCCCAAAATACATCTACTGTGGAATGAAGTTGTATATCTGCTGTCAAGAAGCAAGCCCACATTAGCCGTAACAGAGAGCATGTTGATCTTCACAGTGATAAAGACATCAGTTTGTGTGATGATCTGGATTTCTGAGGACTGCGCAGCTGCAGCTGGAGACAGCTTGCCTTGTCTTTGCTTCTGTTGCTATTTTGATAGCCCTGGTTTTATCAGTTCTACTGATCTGCCTCCCATTTTCTTTATTTTCTTCTCACAGCCTACAAAACAGATTGATTCTAAAAGATAAAGCTTCCAAAATACACTCTTGTTTAACATAATTCTCTAGTTAACAGAGTAAGCTATGTGAAACTAACACTGTAAAGGTTACTGTGACCTTTTGTTCTGTCAGTAACAACCTTCAGTGTCCCAGAAGTGTCTTCGTATCTGGTTGCTGAACACCTCGTACTCCTCCCTTTAGCCAGTTATCATAATGACAACTCTTCTTTGAGTGAGGAGATAGGATGAGTTTTTGCTGGTTCCTGTTTCTTCAACTAGTCAACAGTTAGAAAAAAAAAGAGCAACACTGGTATCTGTGCTGTTTTCTAGTTGTTCTGCTGGTATAATCAAAGTGAGGGTTTTAATTAGGGAACCTTATTTTGGATGTGACGGGATTAAATTAATAAAGACAGGTATATTGCTTACAGACAAAATTACATTGACATCTGCATTATATGAATTTCATCTTCAGGACTGCATTGGTCTGATAAATTATTGACACTTTGTCTAATGTTGAAGTAGCTCAGTAGCCTTCAGTGTGTTTTATGTACTAGTGTTTGATTTTAATTCAGTTGAGGCTCTTGGAAGTAATTACAATGAAACCTGTGCTCATTTGAAGAATAGGTGAAGATAAATCCAAGCCAGGAAGGTTGTACTGGAGAGATCCATATGGGATTTTTAGCCATACAGCCCTCTTCCTTTGGTGGATATTTATGGGTGCATCTCATATGTCCATTTCCATCTGAATGAATTGGACTAGTGGAGACTGAGCTGCTGTGTGGCACTGTGCTTACAAGCAATGCTCTTGACCATGTCCAGCTGCCTTATAGACCAGATTTTCTTCACAGGAAATGACCTGCCTTTTGTTGGGTTTTTCCTTCTGCTTCATAGTTTGAATACAGTAGTGCAGCCAGGTTGTTAACAGGGTCATTCTTACGAAGTTCTACCTAGTAAATAATGATTATGAGAGTGGCTACGGCATGGACCATGGATGTTTGCAGCAGGAAGTCTTTCCCTTACTACTATGGCTTCTTACAGTTTCTGTAGGTTCAAGTTAAAGATCCTAGTCCTTTATCTCTTATGTGCTTGCTGGTCTTAGTGCAACACAATGGAAAGATTGCAAACAAGTCTTGAATAGGACCCGGAGGCTGCAGATTGAATGTAAAAGGAAGGGTAGAGCTTGTTTGGGCAGTGTGTGCAGCTCTTCCAGCACTGCTGTGGGGCACTGCAGTGAAGATGCGGAGAAGTGTTTGTTTCAGGTGGTGGTGGGTATGCATGTTTGGTACCCTGAATGCTTAATCATAAATACACAGCTGTGTTTATACTTCAAGTAAAAATGGAAACAAAGCTTTCCATGTGTTTGTGGAGGTGGTAAGAGGTATCAAACCTGCTGTGACAGATGTTAGAAATACTGCTTACAGTAATGCGCTGCTGGAAGGCTCTGCTGTCTTCCTCATAGAATTGATACAAGCTCAATAGAATGGAACACTTGAGCAACTTTAGGATTTTCAGTACAGTGTCTTTTTGCCTTTAAATGGCAAAATGCCTTTTAAAATGCCTAAAAAAGGGCAAATGCCTTTAAAGGCATTACCAGCTCGTATTTTGTAGCAATCCTGTGAACGGCTGGTTTAGGTGTGGGGTGGCTGTTGGAAGATCATGCTGTATAAATAACATTGTTTGTTGTGGTTCAGTGGTTTTCATATCAAGTTTTTTCAGTTTTCAATTAAGATGGGATTTTTCCTAGTTCTCAGCCTTCCAACCTGGGCTTGCCTTTTCAGAGTCAAGCTGTGTTCGTGGCTCAAGAAATCACTTTGCAGATGAAAGTTCAAAAGGCTAAGACTTGGTCTAGTGTGTGATTTTCATACTCTGTGATACATCTTCAGACAGTTGCACAGGTTGCTGCATGGGTGACCTTGCAATTGGAATTCAGGAGTTCTGTTCAACAGTGCATGTGCTTGTAATTCAAACTTACGCTATTTTTCTTTTAGACCAACAACAGTAAAGAGTAAAATAAATGTATATAAATTTTGCCAGTCAAGAGTAAATGTAGTGCTTTTTCGTTGTCCTCCCCCCCCCCAATAAAATTCCATGTTTTAGTTCTCAGATCAGAACTTCAGTCCATTGCTGTATCAGAAATAGGCTGTTGGAAGCTTTAATACAGTATCAAGTATGCATAATAAAGCCCAGAACAAACAGAAGCTGAAAGGCTCTGTGGAATGTATAGAGACCATGTGTTAATGGTCTCTAAAGACGACATCTCTGAAAACTTAACCTTGTTGGATTGTGGTGTGGCGAGATAGACAAGAGAAGTAATTGCAGGACTTTGAATGTATACAGAGGCTTTCAGAATCTTAAAATGTGCCTTTCCTAGTTTAATTTATACAGTGACTTAAAATACCCCATTCAGAACTGGGCCTAAACGAAGGCTGATTATTTAAAGTGGCACTCTCAAGCTTAATAGAAATTTCAAGCGAAGAATTATTTCATATGTGCTATTAATGATCTTGCAAATTCAGAATAATTTTCCTTTCTTTTTCCTTGTTGTTCTGCAGCTGCCGTTGGCTTTCTGACAGTTTCCAGTGTCATTACCATGTCAGCCCCTTTCTTTCTGGGGAAAGTTATCGACATTATTTATACAAATCCCAGCGAAGATTTCACAGACAGCCTGACCAGCCTGTGTGCCTTGCTGAGTGGAATCTTTTTATGTGGTGCTGCTGCTAATGCTACTCGTGTCTACCTCATGCAGACTGCAGGTAAAAGCAGAAGCAAAAAGTACTACTGGGAATCACCTTTTCTTTCACAGAGTCAGGATATCTAATAATCTGAAATAAGATCTTGGCACTGGCTGAGAGATCTTCTTGGAATCAGTAGCTTTTTACCAGATCAAAGGTAAACTAATAGTGTAAAGATAAGGATGCTGGGGTAATTGTTCATTTTCATTTACTGTTACAAGACATCTCAAAGCTCACTCTCTTCTGGTATATTAAAAATCTGTAATGTGACTTGTTCGGTGCTGCATAATCCTGTGATTCTTATGTTGTTGGTATCTGTCTGTATCTTGATCCTTGTGTGCCATGCTTAACTGGCTTCTGTTTCCAACAGGACAAAGAATTGTGAAACGTTTGAGAGCAACCATGTTCTCCTCTATTCTGAAGCAAGAAATTGCTTTCTTTGACAAGACAAGAACGGGAGAGCTGATAAATCGCTTATCTTCAGATGCAGCCCTCTTGGGCCGTTCAGTGACTGAAAACCTTTCAGATGGGCTCAGGGCAGGAGCACAAGTATCTGTGGGGGTTGGAATGATGGTATGGTGGTCTCTTCCCTGCTTGTCACTTCTTGTAGTTTCAAGTTTGTTTCAGTTATATTAGGCAATGTGTGAGTGTAATTCAGTTCAGAAAGTGTTGTGTGATCTTTGATACAAGTGTATTTCACTGGTTATCCACTGTAACTTTTATGTACTGCTTTGAAACAGATGATGTGCCTGTAGCCACTTGATGTTTGCTCACAAGCCAAAATACGGGTAATGAAGGTTTCAAATTAAGTACTGTTGATGGCCAAATTTATCAAGGGAAGTATAGTAGACAAATAGCTTAACTCTATTCTTACTGAGCAACTGGTCTAGTGGAAGGTGTCTCAGCCCTTGGCAGGAAGTAGATGATCTTTAAGGTCCCTTCCAACCCAAACCAGTCTATGATCCTCTGATATTAAAAAACTGATAAAGTTTCTGTGGCTGTAGGTAAAATAGGGTGTGAAGGGCCTGATGTAAAAGTCATTGAAATTGGTCTATTCTGGTTAAAGACTCAGTGAGCAAAGGCAGCACTGAATATCAAATTACTGTTGAGGATTTTACAAGTGTTAGGCTTTCTGCTTTAGTCCATCAGCAAAGAATATATTTAGGTATGCAGCATGTTAATGAAGGCTTCAGTGCACTGCATCTGTTAATACTCCTTGGCGGTCAGTCAGTTTACTTAAGAATCTGATTTCCCTGCATGTTTTCTCTGGTATTTTGCTATGTTTATCTGAGAAAAGATACATTGGTGGAAATTATCTTAAGCGAGGGTGTAGTAATTCCTGCTGTCTACCTAGAGTTAAAAACAGATAGCAAAAAATCTCATCATAAAAATAAGCTTCCAATATTGGTGGTTTTAGAAACTGCTAAGAGTTTCCACTGTGAAGCTTTAAAGCTTTAATACTTTGTCACAGATAAGAATTATGCCTCTCTGTAGTTATGTAAGCAAATAGAGGATAAAGTTTTATCTTATCACAGATTAAATAGAATATAAGGCATTCTGCTCAAAAAAGCTGCCATGATACTGTGTTTAAAGGTGGACTGTAAAAGCTTGCCCAGAAATATTACTATGAAATAATTATAAAACTTGTCAAGGAAGTAATCTTTGAATTTTTCTGGAGATTTTTGTTTTCAATACAGAAAGCAAGATGAAATGAAACCACATTAAACCTAATTTCAATGAATCTTATGAAAATAACCCGTTTAGGAGCTTTGATGATGACTGTTATAAGTGATAAGGTTTTGTAGCAGGAAATTAAATCTGTTATTCCAGATTATAAGCATTCATGTATGTTGGGGAGCACTGGTGACCTCCATCTGTTTCTCGGTTACCAGAAGTAGTATATGATATTTCTCCACTCAAACTCTGTATTACACCATCTATTTAAAAGTTGTGAAAGTGCTTTAGGAGCTATATAATAGTTTATGTCTTTCAACATCCCCAAGAGATTTCCTGGTAGGTCTCTTTACTGGCAGGTTAAGATACTTGGCTTAGACCACACAAAGAATCAGTGAGAAAGCTAGAAATTAAATCCAGACCACTTTGCTTATAATCCTTTGTTCTAACCGTGGGACACATCCCAAGTACTGTGGAGGAATGGTTATTTTGCCTGGAAGAAATAAAACATGATAAAAGAAAGCATGGCAGCTCTAAATTAAAATCCTACTAGTTTTAAAGAACTCCAGGAAGTGAAGTTGCACTTCAGTGCTCCAGTGGTTGTTTTTAATCTGAATGCTAGCCCCTGACACATACCTTTTTCTTCTAGTTTTTCGTCTCTCCTAGCCTGGCGTCATTTGTTCTGAGCATTGTGCCACCCTTGGCTGTCCTGGCTGTGATTTATGGAAGGTACTTGCGAAAACTTACTAAATTGACCCAAGATTCTCTTGCAGAAGCAACACAGGTAATCTTTTAACAGACGCTTTCTAATTAACTTCAAAGTTGCTCTAGTGTATTTAGGTTAATATCTCTGAAGTTACAGATCTTCTGAAGATAATTGTTCTGTTCATTGCCCCAGGCCGTGCTGAGCCTGTCTGTAGTTTTGCACCTGAATAGTATGAAAGGTAAATGTCAGTAACACTTACACATAGATCTCACAAACAGCCATGCTTAGGTTGTCCATAACAATATAATATGGAGATACCAGGCCCTGAGAATTTGGAAACATTGGAAAGGTTAAGGAGGTTAGGCTTTAGCTTTGTGAGAGCATTAAAAAAATCAACCTATGAAGTCCTGTATTATTTGGTACCTTGGTTTGCAGAACACTTTTCTTGGGCTATGGTTATCAGTTTGAAGCCATCAGAAGCATCCTAGATGGATCTGTCTTTAAAGAAGACTTTGCTAGCAGGTCTTTCTCTGGAATGAATCTTTGATGTTTGACTTTATTGTCAGCTCTTTAATGTTTATGAAGCTTAATATTACTTAAACTTCTGTGGGCATCTTAGCACGTACCCAGATAATTGGGAGGAAAATAGAGGAAGCTGTTGAGGCTGTTGTAGAGGAGCCTTTCTTGGGTTTGCTGACTGTGCTGAAATAATACTGCAAAGCACTATCAGAGACTAGTGCTGATGGTGACCTCTTCCTTACAGGCTGAGGGTAAGGAAACATCATAAGAAAGCGTAGAAATATAATTAGGAAAGATCTAGCTGAAACAGCCACACTTGTCAGCTGTTTGAAACTTGGGGTGTCCTTTGTAGGACTTCTGCAAATTGACTGTGCAGAAGGAAGATTAGCCCTCTTCTGCTTATCTTCCTCGTCCTGTGATGAAGGGAAGCTCATGCCTTCATAAACTGGGTGTGGGACTTCATGCGAACAAGCAATTTTAGTGCTCTGTTCAAATTTTCAGGTTGAGTGGGGGATGGAAGGATAAGAATTATATTTTTATATCACATACATATTTTTTATTACGTGTATACATTTTTACTCACAGAAGGAGGTCTTGTTCTTTGTTATGCCATCACAGTGCCTATTATCAAGTTAGCGTAAAAGGTTACAACTGAGGTAGTTTTAGAATTAATTCCCAGTGTTGCTTTGATCAGCTGAGTGTAATTGTTTCAGAAAACAACTGCAGACTTTCTTGCATGATTTCATATAGAATAGAATAGTCTATTTTTTCCTGTCCCCATCTTGTTATTGCAAGTTTTGTGAATAGTAGTTTTCTTGATGTGCTTTGTTCACATCAAATTATGGTGGATTTTTTTAACCCTACTTTTATATTTTCCTATCCCTGCTGTCATTTAAGGCAGTCTTGAAGTTCTTTTTCGACTGCCTGGTCATGCAGTTTACTTTTATCTTAATAGAATTAAAAATAAAATAAAATTGGGGGGGTGTGAAGAGGAGGGCATGACAAAGTTCCCGTGATACCCAAAGGAATGTAATTGGAGATTAGTGCAGTGATATTGGTTTAACTTTCAAATGTTCTGTAATACGAGCATTCTGAATTGTGTGTCTATGTGTGTTTGTTTTGTTCTTTGCTTTAATGTAGTTAGCTGAAGAGCGCATTGGAAACATAAGAACAGTTCGAGCTTTTGGGCATGAAGTGGCTGAAATGGAGAAGTACACAAAGAAAGTTGACTATGTGCTACAGCTGGCTAAGAAAGAGGCGCTCGCTCGGGCAGGCTTCTTTGGAGCAGTAAGTATATTTTGGTGAAAGTAAACCAACCATGTTATGCCAAGTGTCAGTTTAAAGTTCATGAGGACACTTGCAAGCCTGCACATTCATGAAGTGTGTGTAAACTGAACTTACATAAAGCTGTGGGAAGACAGGACTTACATCAGTCTAAAGGAATCTGCAGGGTGCACAGGTGGGGAGGAATTGCATTTTTGCAAACAGCTTGCAGTGAGTTTGCTTAATAGTATCCTAAAGCTGCAGCATAACTGCAGACTATCAATTCTTCTCCTTTAATGATGGTTGAGAATAATGTTTGGTTTCCTTTCCATCTTGGGGGAAAAACTCAACCAACCAAAAAAAGAATTATTGAAACAGTTGTTGAATGCCAACTGGCTATTGCCTTGGTTTGTGTTAGAATTGGTTTTGTTCAGATTTAACTCAGTCCTCTAAAAATCTTAGATACCCCTAGTGTAGGAATTCTTTTATTAGAAGGAAAATTCTGAAACAATATTTTAGAGGACTAAATTTAAGATGTATGTGACAAAATCTGCCTTTTCCTCTTCTTCCTTAGAGTGGCCTTTCTGGAAACTTAATCGTCCTCTCAGTCTTATACAAAGGAGGATTATTAATGGGCAGTGCCTACATGACAGTTGGTGAACTCTCATCTTTCTTGATGTATGCTTTCTGGGTTGGAATAAGCATTGGAGGTATGGAATGAGAAAACAGATTTTCTTCAGTTCAAAACGTTACAGTCAGTATGGGGGTGGGAGGGAAGAAACCCTTAAAAGATCTGTCTTCCTTTAAAAGTCTCTTCCAAACGATCTTTTTTTTAATCCTGAAGAGTTAATTAACATTTATGACTTCATTTAAGCCTTCCATTTTCCCAAGTGAATACAGGGGTTATTTATTTCAATGTGTGTACGTGATGGACACATATTACTTTAATTTTCTTTGGGTCTAAATGAAGGTAGTTGATATTTTTTACAAAATACGTGTATCAATGTTTAACATACTCTGTTTAGAAAGGCTTGCAGAATTTAGCTATAATTCAGTATAGAGTGTTTTGAGCTGGAAGAGTTAAAGAAGATGCCAGCAGAACTCTACATTATGGTGTTTACAGGTCTTCCTTACTGCCTTCTCCTTGAAGCTCAGACTGTGTAATCTACTGGCCCAGAAACACACTGTTAATCTTTTTGATAGAACAGTCTTCACTACTGCATGCAGGCAGAGATGAAGATAAGCTACCTTGAACCTTACCTGATTGGAAGGGTTCTTCTTTAAAAATGAGACTGTTACTTCTGATAGACCAGCAGGGCAGTGCAATGCCACTGTACTGTTCTAAGACTAAGCCTGATACCATGGGAAGCACAAAGATGCACCTGAGGGCAAAATTCACAAAACCCACTTCCTTAAATATCAAAATTCCAGTGGCACCCATTCCAACTACTAAACCCTTTCTTCTCTGCTTAAATCACACAAGTTTGGTGAACAGATACCTGGCACAAAATAATGTTAAGTAAATGAAAGATTAGGTTAGAAGCGCTGGTAAAAGGCAATTAACTTTTATTTGCTATAAAAACATATTTTTAAATTCTACTTCAGATTATTGAAGAATACAATTTTGCACAGAGCTGAAGTGAATGTGTCTTGCCACAAGAGACTTGACTTCCTTGATGCCTCTGTAAGGCATATAAGTCTTGCAAGTGCTAGGTCTGCTTAGTGTATGTCATCATCAGTACACAAAGTGAACTGTGAAGCTCATTGCCTAATTTGGGACTTTGCCCCTTTCTAATGTAACAGTTTGCTGAACATAGGTTATAAATACTAAAAGCATTTTCTAATTGGTATTTGCTGTTTGTATTGCATATACTGCTTTTTCATGAGTGGTTGTGAATTTGAAAACCTCAGTGTCTGAGTTTTGAGGTGCTCTGTGAGGCCTCCTCCCTCTGTGCTCTGCGCCTCCTCCCCTGTGCCCTGCTCTAGGATGTAGATGCTTTGGCTCTGTATTCCAAGCAGACAGCTCCTCACCATAGCTAGGTGCTTCATGTCACAAGCAGCAGCATGATGAAATGTCCTGCTTACACTTATAGACTCATGACCTTGTGCTGGGCTTATTGCTTTGCAAGAATAAACCAGTAAACCTATTTTAATATACCTTGGGTTTTCTACCCTCTTGAAATCACTGTTAGCACTATAGGCATTTTAAGGTGGAGATAGTTTATTCTATATGTTGGAAGTCAGAGATTCTGAAATTGGTTACTCTATTTTGAAAGATACACAAAAACTGAAGAAATAAGACAATAAGACATATTTATGTCTTACTCCATTTTTGGTTCTAGGTTGGTTTCTGGGTTTATTTCAGCCGGAAAGCCCTTCAGCCAAGCCAGCTCCAAGATGATTCACACAGCTGCTAGGAGCTGGGACTCAGTACTATACACAGGCCTTGTCTTTAGCTTTTGCCTTATCCCATAGTGTTTGAAGCGTGCTGTCTTGGGAGACTCATTTCTTTATGTTGTCCATTCTCCACATAGCTTCTCAAGCATCCAGTCCAGCTTAAGTTTTGTACCCTCTCTCCCTGTGGCTTATTCAGCTAGACTCCTCTGTAGTAGTATAACCCTGTCTGACAAAGAACAGTGTTGAGAGTGCTCCATTCTACTGAATGCTTTTGAAAATATAGCTGATTGATGGCAAGGCTGTTTCTCTAAAGCTGGATGTTCTTGCTGATAGATGGACGAAAAAGAGTTACTTTGCTTTTAAGTATACGCAAGCTTAAGTGTATTAATGTTTTCTTTTTCTTGAGATAAATTTGGTTTACAAGTAAAAATGGTGCATAAGTGTTATTGGTAGCTCTCAAGTGAGACTAAATAAGATTTAAACCAGCATGTTTGATAGTGTGTTGGAGTAAAAGATCCCCTACACATCTGATGCTTTAATGGCTGGTGGTGAAATGTATAATGCTAATTTTATGTCTCCTATGTCTTCCATTCCATATGGATGCATAATACCGTTCTGCTTTTTTGTTTAGGTCTGAGTTCCTTTTATTCTGAGCTAATGAAAGGACTGGGTGCTGGTGGACGCCTGTGGGAACTTATTGAAAGGAAGCCCCAGCTTCCATTTAATGGTGGGTTCTTATTTTTTGCTATTATCATCAAACCGAATGCCTGGAGAAGAGGAGGGAGTCTGGGAAAAAGAAAAGCAAAGTAAATTATTTGTTCTAGCAGGACTAGTGAAATCTTTATTGCTACTGATGGGTGTTTGTGTGTCCTGTCCACAGTTACTGTTTAACCAGACATGGGCCTGTGCTACCATGTGCTGTGGCTCGTTGGGGGTTACTTGTGTGTTGCATCTGGAAAGAGTTCAGGAGGTTGAGTTGTATGTCTTTAGCATGAACAAACACTATTCAGGTGTTGCCGTAGTGCTGCCAGTTTTCACAAAACTGGTAGGAACTTCATCAGTGAGACTCTGTCCTTTGGGAATGCAGCACTGCTGTCTGATTAGTTTGCTTTGTACAGATGTGTGTTGCTGGCATTTAAGAGGGCTTGAAGAAATTGTGTTTCTTTGTCTTACCTATTCTAAGCTTGTTCTAGTAGTGATAGTCTTCTGAGGTAATTGTATCAACCGCTGCTCTCCAGAAAGAAGCTGGTTGTATTTAGCTTTGGCAATCATTCCCTTCATGGTGGTTTGTTATGGTATTTTACAAGCTGAAATTCTAGTTTCAGTGAACTGTTGCCTAGGAGGAGTTATGCCTCTGATTGGTCTCTGAATACACTGTTGTCTGAATTTATCAAATACACTCTCATTTAAAAAAAAATCATAAAAATAGTCATTAATGCAACAAACATAGCAGCAGCTTTATGCCAGTGACAGCCTCTTCTTAAAAGCCACATAGCAGGTATTGGAGAGGGAACTGTTCTTGTTCGAAGAGAAGGGTGTTTCAGGTGACTTTTGTGGCTTGGGGAAAGGGTAGGAAGTGATTTACAATGTTTATCTTTTTTCATGTGTTCTATGGCAACAGGACTTTGGCCTGCAACAGTGCCATTTTATTTCATCGCTTCTCATTGGCAACATTTAAATTGTTTATAATATGGTTTAGAATTTAGCTAATTCTGCCAGAAGTGAACATTGTTAGTTGTTAGATATTAGCAAGATACAAATTCTCCCTTTTGCTGTAGGTTTCCTGCTGGTGAGCAACCTGAAATTGCATTCAGGAACGAGTGTTCTACCACACAAATTCAGTCATGGCTGAAATATAACCCCTATGGTCCTGAATTGTGGCTTGCAACTATCTCTACATTTAACACAGAGATATTTCTTTTGGACATCTGTAAAGCATGTTCTGGGAGGGCTGCGCTAATTTTCATTTCTGTTTATGTTTCTGTGTTTTATTCTTTGTCACATAGAGGGAGTCACATTGGGCAAAGACACATTCAGAGGTGCCTTGGAATTCAAGGATGTTGAGTTTGCATATCCAACACGTCCAGAAACATCAATTTTCAAAGATTTTAGCCTCTCCATTCCAGCTGGCTCTGTTATGGCTCTGGTTGGCTCAAGTGGTACAGGGAAATCAACTATTGTATCCCTTCTTCTGAGGCTGTATGATCCTATCTCAGGTATGGTTTTTGTGTTGCTCTCATTCATGACAGTTGATGCTTTGCATTTCATGTACACTTTATAAGCAGTCAGGGCTCCTATACTTGAAGTCCTGATGTGACTGTTCCACTAATCACTGTGCTTCCTTCTGGGGTGTACAGTGCCTGTGTGGCTTTGCATTTGTGATCCACCAGTATGTGATCCCCAGTGGTTGTTGATCTTGACTGTTCTTTCTGCCTCTTTTCAGTACTTGTTAAACACACTTGACTCTACTGTTCTTAATTTCAGGTACTATCACTGTTGATGGCTTTGATATCCGTCAGTTAAATCCATTGTGGTTCAGAACAAAGATTGGAACAGTGAGTCAGGTGAGGAAGAAAAGTAATTCTAAGTCAATTAAATAATTTTGTGTGATCAACCAGCTATGCCTCACTTTGCTTCTTTTTGAAACTCCATAGTCTTGCTCCTCAGCGAAACCCTTCCCTCTCACCATAACTGCTGTTGTGTGTGCTTTGTTCTAAAATTAAGTATTGAGACCTAGTCCCATTTTTCTGTAGTGCATTTTTACACAATCACAGCAACTCAAAGTGTTGGCTTAAAAGAAAAGTGTGCATATGAAAACTGGGAAGTACATTGTTGCAAATTGTATAGGCATACCATCTTGATGTTTGCCATGATTCATTGAAGAAAGTAACACAAAGCTTAATGTTTAATTAACATTTCCTATTAATGGAAATTACACAATCATATTTGGCACAGCCATTTGGAAACTGACTTCCTGTGCTCTCTGTTGTTTCCAGGCAAACACAGTTCCAGTAGGAAAGCATGAAAATGTAGTACTGTTGTGATTATTCTTGTAGTGTTCCCTCTGTAGCAACCCCAAAACTCTGGAAATACAGAGAGATGTTCGGTGATCTCTTAAATATAAACCACTTCACCGGTTGAAATATGTATGTTAGCTCTGTTATCTGCCCAGATGCTCCATGGTGTAATTAACTGTTAGGTTGATGTCCTGGTTAAAAGCACCAGGGTAACTGGGTATATATTGCATTTCAAAACATCTACTTTAGGTAATAATGCCACCAAAAACTTTTGTGCAAAAATGCTTTTCCTGTGGTCACATTAGCATCTGTCTTTTTGAATGTATGTATTCCACTGAGCTACCAGTAGGAGCTTCATACTGATATTTATACTTCTTCGGTTTGAATTCAGTTAAATCTAGTTTACATACCTGTTTGATAGAAAATAAACTAACACTGGGACTTTCAAGTGGGATTTATGTTATTTGATATATAGACAGTACATGCATGTAACTACAGATCTACCATATTAGTTATGGTTTTTAATTTCTCAGGAACCAATTCTGTTCTCCTGCTCCATTGCTGAAAATATTGCCTATGGTGCAGAGGATCCTTCTATGGTGACTGCAGAGGAGATTCACAAAGTTGCTGAAATAGCTAATGCTGCTAGTTTTATCAGAGATTTTCCAAATGGGTTTGACACACTAGTTGGAGAAAAAGGTGTTTTGCTTTCAGGTACATCTTTATACTGCTTATTTTAAAAATTTTGATTCTATAGAGTGAATTAAGAATTCTATCACTTTTTTGTTACCAGTTGTTTCTCATAGCCTACCAGCAGTATCAAAAAACCCTCTTCTTTATCTCCCTTCTTGCCCTAAAATCCATGTGCCTAATTCCGCTCAGCCCAGAATCACTTCACTTCTGGTTTCCTATTTCAGTTTACTGAACTTTTCCCCCCAGGTGGACAGAAGCAACGAATTGCGATAGCTCGAGCCCTGCTCAAGGTAAGCCAGCACCCAAATAGCTATTTAACTGCTCTTTGGGGGGGTGGAAAGGGTTAAAAAAGAGGCAGTCTTTCAATGGGAAAGGTGAAAAAACATTTTTAAAAAGAAAATATATCTTTCACATCAGTGAGGAAGTTTAAAAGGCTTGAGTGGATTAATTAAAATATTTGCTTATGTAAGTGCTTCTTCCTATCTTTTTAATAGTTGTTGCCAAGACTAACGGTAAATCAGTGTATAATGGGTCACTTTCAGAAGGCCAGGTCAAGGATGAAGGAAGACTTGAGAAATGTGGTGGTAATAAACTCATATATCATAGAATCATAGAATAGTTAGGGTTGGAAAGGACCTTAAGATCATCTAGTTCCAACTGTGCTCAGATCCCTATTGCTCCTAGGTTGATTTTTCTCCATTTTAACTTACTAGCTCTGTCTTAGCTTTGAGGGGAGCTGGTCTGGATTTCAGGACAACTATGTCGGGCACATTTATTCCTTCAAGGGTTGGCATTGGTCTGGTTTTGGGGCAGGCTCTGTGCTGCACGAATTTGAGGAGACTTCTGGGGATCAGAAGGACAGGGAGTGTGGTTCAGGAACAGCCATGGGGCCTTGCAGGAGGCAGTTTGGTACTGATGCTCAGCTGAAAGTTCTGGCCCTTGCTGAACCCTGCTTACATTTATGTTAAGCTGCATAGGTCTCTTTAGCATCTTAGCATGACCAGTTCTACTGGATTACTAGGAATTCCTCATTCATGCCAGTTCTCTTTTACTATAAATGCTGAAAAGCTGATTGCCTTTCATGTCAAGTACAGTTCATGGGGGTAGAGACTTTATTTGGGAGGAAAAAAGAAGGTTGTAAGAATTGAGTAGTTGATAGATATGTGATTGGGAGTGCAGTGGAGTCCCCTCTCTTCCAGATAAAGTCTAAACCTTTACTCTCAACTTTATCAAGGAAGTTTTGACTATGTACTGTAATTCAGAAGATGCTTCTTAGGGATTTGAGAGTTGGCATTTTTTGTTTGGTTTTTTTATATATATATATTATTATTTTATTGAATTAGGAAGAATTCTTAAATGCTAGCTCTTACGTACTATGTATTTCATCTGTGGTGAAATACTGCTTATTGATAGGCCTTTGCTATTTCTTGTTACTGGACAGTTATAGCAGACTGCAAGCAGAGAGTAGCTGAGCCTCTGTGAAAGATCCACAGAAGAGCAGTAAATAGGAAATTGAATTTCTGACTGCAGAGCTGCCAAATCTGCATTAAAAATCATCTCCAATCTTTAGTTTGTAATCCTTCAAATAGTGCCAGGTAATAGTATTCTGTTACTTCAGTTTGGATAATTGGAGGATGGAAGAGTGTTGTTTCTGTTTTGTCCTCTTAGCATTTAGACTTATTAAAAGCAATGCTTTGAATGACACTTGGTTCTCTTGATGAAGTAAGTACACTTACTTGGAGTTTTAAGCTGTATGAATGCTGTTCTCTATTGATATAAATACGCAGATCTTGTCTAGTTGTTATAACCAATTTTCCTTTCTTTATTAGAACCCTAAAATTCTCCTTTTAGATGAAGCAACAAGGTAAGAAAGAAAATAATTAAAAAACTTAGAAATTACGTACCTGCAAAACTCACATGTGAGAGGTGCTCTCTATTCTTTCTTTCTCTGCATGCCCTTGCGCAAATTTTCTAGCCCCTTATTTTTGTCTGCCCACAAGAATGTGCTTTCTAGAATGTGTGAATTAGTTAGGAGACGTGTGATAAAAGCTGCTTATGCCATGTGGAAAGGATAGCTGGTACACTGTGTTGTAATTTTTGATGGAGTTAAATATGTAATACTTCAGGCTTTTTTGTATCTTTAGTTTGAAGGAAGATCTTAGTGTGAGAGATGATTACACTGTAGTATAACTTCTTTTTTCACTGTTATTTCTCCATGCACATATTTGCATATAAGAATGCAATGCCTGTAACTTGGATGCATGCTCTAAGCACATTCACAAAACTTGCCTGCAATTCCTTTGATTTATATTCGCCAGTAGTAGCAAGGGTTTGCAGTTTTAGCAAGATAAGCCTAATGCACACACAACTAATGTGTCTGAAAATAACAGATACCCTCCTCTCTTCCCTCCCCACTTCCTGTTCCTGACTAGTGCTTTGGATGCTGAGAATGAGTATCTAGTGCAAGAAGCTCTGGACCGGCTGATGGAAGGGAGGACAGTCCTAATTATTGCTCATCGTCTGTCGACTATTCAGAATGCTGATTTTGTTGCAGTTCTTGGCGAGGGCAAAATTCTTGAATGTGGAAAACACGATGAACTACTTGCAAATCCAAATGGACTTTTCAGGAAACTGATGCAGAAACAAGCTTTTCTTCAGAATAGTGATGCTTTTGCATTAGATTTACAACCCAGAGAAAAGGGTGTCTTAAAAGAAAATGTATGAGAGAATATGTGAATAATGGAAGCTTACAAACTACAAAGAATATAACTTATGTTTCACTTCTGTAAAGTAAATGTTATATTTTTCCAGAATGTACAAAATATTCTTTTGAAACTTAAATGTGTTTAAACTTTTTATTGAAAGCTTTTTAATAATTATTGCAACTTTTTAAAATGTCTATCATATTGAGATAATTTCAACATATAGATTTTTCTGCTTTTTGTTGAGACCATTTAGAATCTTGTTTGCTGTAATGCACTGTATGTTGGTGTGCTGCATTCGGTATTTTAAGGGTAATTAAATGACAATCTTACCATTTTCATATCATTCTCTTCCCTTTTCAAGGAACTTCTGATTTCTGTGCTTGTCAGTAGTCTCAAAATGCACGACACCAATGTACCCTGAAATTTCCGACTTCACCACTGCACTGTCCTTTCAGTTACCATTTTGTTCTGAAATGTGAAAGTTGATTACGAGCCCCATCTACAGTCGCTGTGGAGAATTACACATGAGAACACATTTTAGAGAGTGTGGAAGCATAAGCCGGAAGAAAGTTCTTTAAAACAAAACTCCAACAAAACCAAACAATAGGCAACCAAACAAAAAGCCTACCTGACTTTATATATAGGGACAAAGGAAGTGTATCAGTATATTGTCAGCACAGGAAAATCTAAAATTTGTATTAGTTTTACTTCCTTTCTACAAGAACACACTCATACATATATGTTTTTTTTTCCTAAGGCATATATAAGTTTTTTACTGTTACATAAGTTTTCATTGATAGAAATCCCAGGTTTTGCATAACTGCTTTACTAGGGGCAACTACTAAACTGCCTTCTCAAGGATAGCTAGTAAAATAATAGCATTACATTAATCTGAGTAACTGCAGGAGGGTACATCTGGCAGGAAAGAGTAGGCTTCATGTTTCTGATTTAAGAATCTCTTCCAATAGAACCTCTGTAGACTTTCTGAAGATGCAAAACCCCAGCAGGGAATTTAAAAAAAAAAAAAAAAAGAGACACTTTCTGGTGACATTAAAACTAATCTATGCTAGGAAAACTTGCTGCTGGAAAACTTCATTAGCAATAGGTGAGATAACTACTGTNAAAACCCCAGCAGGGAAATTAAAAAAAAAAAAAAAAAGAGACACTTTCTGGTGACATTAAAACTAATCTATGCTAGGAAAACTTGCTGCTGGAAAACTTCATTAGCAATAGGTGAGATAACTACTGTAGGGCAAGCTAAACCTGTTCATCTAATGTGCCATTTATGGCACTTTGTAGCATACAGTGAAAACACTAAAGAGATCCCTGTGCTAAGGAATGAAAATAAAATCACACCCAAATGTAATTTTATCTTCTGATAATAGTTTTACTAGAAGCAGATACTGTGCTAAAGATATGCCAGAAATACCACTGACCCAATGTTCTGTTTCAGTGTTGACTACCAAGTATTCTTCTTAGAATGGATTTAGAGGGGATCAAACTTTAATCCTTACCCATGTACTGTCTCCTTACGTGAGATGCAAGGAGCCTTGATTCGTGTGTTTACACAGGTTACAGGAATTACTTGCAGCTGAACTGAATGACTATGTCTTTTTCTGGCTGTTTTATGTCTTTTGTTTATTAAGTTATTCTGGCAGGCATTGCAATCCACAGAAGAGAGTGAAAAGCTCTAGTCCACAGCAAGGTGAATGTCTGTCATAACAGGTACACTGGTAAACAGACTTTGTTCAGTTTAGACCCACACAGTACTCATTGGAACAAACCACATACCTCAACAAGGTGAGGAAACAAAGTTTGTAGTCATCAGCAAATAGAAAGCTTTGATGGACAGCTTCAGATTTCTGGTTTACACATGTATAGTGCATGTGGTGTGTGCACATGGCATGCTGTATGCTTCCACAGCAGCGCTAATCAACTCTGGATATGGTTTCATTTTGAAATGTAGCTAACTTAGTGAGAAAAAAGGTGTGAGAAAGAAAAAAAATCAAGTATTGCATTACTTTTGTTACTAGAGTTGAAGAACTTCCTGTCTAAGGTGGAAACTGTTGGTGTATTGCCACCGTTTCAGCACATTTTCAGCTGCCTTGAATGGGGAGAATTGTGTCAGGTTGCTTAAGGGGCAAAAGGAAGCCAATTCCCTGAGGAAGCTTATTAAAGTGTATGTATNCCACCGTTTCAGCACATTTTCAGCTGCCTTGAATGGGGAGAATTGTGTCAGGTTGCTTAAGGGGTCTTAAACTCATGATGCAATGATCCAACAGATTCGTAATCTGACCTATTAGGGACCTCTGTATCCTGATGAGCAAGACATTACATTTCTTAACCTATGAAGAAGAAAATGGTAGTCATCTTTTATACACATCTTTGTTTAAACATCTCCATAGTGTTCCAAGACATACTCCACCAATTAATGAGATTTCATAATAGATCTGGCTGCTATCCTTTCAAACTAATCTTTCTGATTAAGTAGGCAGTTATTTGTGGCTGGTCTATCAAAGCAGTGTTTTCTACACTGTGTTTCAATTCATCAATCAATAAATAAAAAGCAGAAGTAGAAGCAGTATCAATCCTGTATATTTTGAAGTTGTGGCTCTGATATAAGCCCAGTACTTCCCTTCTGTTAGTTCAAGACCCCACTAGTACTGTCGGAATTGCCCGCTGGTCATTCAGCTTTTCATGTGAAAAATGAACACCACATGAGTCCAAGCTGAAGAACTGGTTAAGTCTCTAACCAATATCAGCATAAACTATTTGTGTTGAAAATGAGATTTAGAGGTTGAGTTGTAACTTCCACCTGAAGATGGAGCTTTGAACATGGGGCTGGGACAGCAAAAGGAAGCCAATTCCCTGAGGAAGCTTATTAAAGTGTATGTACAGGAGTCACACAGCAGAAACTGACTGCTCATGCTGCATCATCTTACATATTTTAGAAATGAGGTGGAGTTTTCTGTTTTTAAAGTAATTTGAGTGTCACTTTTCTTGGATGTTGGGAAATGTGGATGGCAACTTGCATTTTACTCAGTTTTTCCCCATTTGCTTGTTTGTGTGTACCTTTTCTGTTTTGTTTGATTTGATAAAACAATAATGTGATGAGCTAGCACTGCTGCATGGAGTGTAATAGAGAAGGCTATCCAGAAGGACACTACTTTAGTGTAATGGTATACTGATGCTCCACTAAATGTTCATGTTTTGCTTTGACTGTAAATCAAAGCAAAAGGTCATTTGCCGAGGTGCTCAGCACCAGAGAGGAGCCTTCAACCCCGGAGCGAAGGGAAACCCCGCGTCCAGGAGCCTCAGTTCGGAGCGGCAACAGCCACCGATGGTGCCTCGAGTCCCCGACAGGCCCTGTCCAGGAGCCGGCAGCAGGGACTAAGAGAGGGCGGAGCCAGGAGGGACGGCCCCGCCCTGAGCGGCTAAAGCCCGCCCCAGGGAGCGCGGGAACAGCGCTTGGCGCGCAAGTTGGCGCTAGCAACGTGAGTGGGGAGCTAGCGGGAAGGGGAGCGCTCGCCTTAAGACAAGGCGTGCTCTGGGAGCTCTGCTGTGGCTGCCCCGGCGCTAGCCAGACAGAGCCGATGAGAGGGGAGGCTGCAGCGCAGAGCTCGGGGTGCAGGAACTGCCTGCACCGGTCTCTTGAGGCGAGGGTACACAATGGCAGGGCTGCGCTCGGTGCGCCCTGGTGGAGGTCCTGCAGCCGGAGCTGAGCTGCGAGACGCTGTGGGTAGGCTGAAAGATGTCAGGGAAGCTGAGAGGGCGCTGGGCTGCTTGTTGCAGGCCTGAGCTGTGCAGGGGCCACTGGTGTCCACCACAGCACATACAGAAAAGGAGGAGGGCAGTAATCCGGGGAGCTAGTAACAGAAGAAAACAACAAAAAAAAAAAAAAAA
>NDXB01021709.1:3648-15375 GCA_002631895.1 Agapornis roseicollis | reverse complement strand
CCTTCCTTCAGGAGCCTTTGGCCAGAAGCCTGCCCTGCCACCTCCTGCTTTATTTCATGCCTGTGGAGGGCAGAGCAAGACAGGAGTCACTGACCTTAAGAGTCACTTGTGGCACCACCTCAGATGTGTCACACACTCACCCTAGAGCAATATATCCTTCAAATACACACCCCAGCAAAATGGTTGACAGAGCCAATAAATCAGTACAGCGGGAAGCCTTTGGTAACTGCAGCTTGAAGTCAAGAAAGTGAGGAAGGGGAAGAAAAAATCATTTAGTGGAGAAAGCAAGGGCTGGGGCCTCAAGCTGCAAGGACAATGAATGAGAATGCACAGCAGCAGCAAAAACCCAGGATAAAAGGCTCGTTCAGCAGCACTACAAAACCCCGGAGCCCCCTGCACAGACCAAAGCAACGCTGGGTTCCAAAACTGCTAATAGAGAGGTGGTTACCCTCCCAAAACGAGTGTGGGTGCCCTAGAAAGAGAGCATCCCTGTAAGCTATGGAGTTTGCTACCGCATACCAGGGTGACAGGCAAACATAAGAGCCCCAACAATGTGGACGATCCCTTTCCCGCTCACCCCAGCGTGAGGATATACGCACCCCCATAAAGGAGAGGGGAGCAGAGGCTTGAGGTGATCCCCCGCCTGAGGGACCCACCCCAAGCTTCTGCTACAGATAGGGCAGACCCACGCCCCGCTCTGTGAGTCCCCCACACCCGTGGGGGGTCGCAGCCCCCAATACACACACAGGGTGGCTGCAGAAGTGGAGCCCCAGGCCCGCACCCAACCCGTGTCATACGTATGTGTGTCCCCGAAGACGGACATCCCAATGCGGGGGGACCGGGACCCACAGCCTCCCCCCCCCCTCGGAGTGGGGATAGACCCCCACACCACATATCGCCGTCGCAAATAAGGGGAGACGGGAGAGACCCCTCCTCAGTGAAGGGTCTCCCAGACCCTCACACCTCACAGCGGGACGCAGACCCCCCTCACATCCTCCACATACACACATCGCCTGGGTGGGGGGACACGGACACACACAGGCCCATTCCTTGACGGGGCTGTGTGACGGGATCCCCTCGCAGCTGAGGCGGGTCAGACCCACACACACACGTCCCTCAGCGGAGAGATCCCCCCAGCCCCACACACCCCTCACCCCCTCCACTGTGCGCACAGACGCCGTGTGACGGCCGAGCGCCCCCGTCCCGCCCTGCCGCCGCTCACCGATGACCTCCTGCAGCTCGTAGTCATCCTTGTTAATGGACCAGGGCAGCGCGCTGGGGTCCTCGGCCATGGCCGCGCCGCGCCCGCCGCCAGCCCGCCCTCCGCGTCGCGAGGAGGAGCGCCGCGCAGGAGCGAGGAAGCGGAGAGGCGCTGCGCTACCCCGCGCCGCCCGACCCTCAGCCGAGCCCCCGCCAGCAGCGACTCCCGCCGCCGCCTCCGCCGCCGCCTGCCGCTACCGCCGGCCAAACTTTGCCTGCTCCCTCCACCTGCCCATGCCCAGAGCGACCTGACGTCACCCGCACACGCCGGCGACACCGTCGAGCGCACGCCCCGCCCGCCACAGCGGGGCTCCGCCCGGCGCCATCTTGAGTGTGGCGCCCCTCTGCCACCGCCACACCGCACTAGCCACGGTCTGTTCGGCTGCCGCCACAGGCCTCCGGGGATGGGCCGGTACGGCGGGCTGGTAAAAGCGGGAGGCAGGGCTGGGAAAGTCGTTAAGGACAAGAAAAGGAAGGGCGGGGATGCCACACAAAAGATGACAACTCCCCGCATCTTCCGCTCCCTCAAGCAAGAAGCGGGAGGGACTGCTGGTTTAAGACCCACTCCGGGCTACGATTGGCTGCCAACGGCCGAATCCGTAGCTCCCATTGGCGGGGAGGCTGTCAGTCGCAGCTTGTCCTTCTCCAGGGTCCCTGTGCCTGCGGGGCCTTCAGTTGGGGTTGGGAGGGGAGGCCAGGCTACGGTGAGAAGCGGCAGTTAGGGATGGGGCTTGCCGTGAGGGGAAACCAGAGCAGGGAGGGTGGCAGGTGGCCCCGGGCGCAGCCTGCCAGCAGCCCTTCTGCCAAACGTGGTGACAGCAGCCCTGTGGTGTCTCGGTGTTGTGCCGGACACATTATAACCCACCATGAAGAAGGGTGGAAAGCGATGGTGTGCCCTTCCCCAGATTTGGTCCAGGAGGGACGTTTTAATCCTGAGGCAAAGAGGGCCAAGCCACCGTCTCCCATTTGGTTCACCACCAGCCCAGCTCTGCAGTGAGCAGGTGTGGAGCCTGGCCCAGGCACTTGGAGGATCTACATTCCATGTTTAAAAATAGGTCCCAGGGTTACGATGGGTATGGAAGGATCAAGAGGTCTGGCTTTCTCTTTGCCCCCTCTGAAGATGAGCAGTTCTCTGTTTTCCCAGCTGCTGGATGCTTCTGCTTGCTCCACATTGTGATTTCAACATGCATTACTGTTTCCAACACCCTTATCCTACAGTGCTTGATCCACTGTAGCTAGAGCTTTGTTGATATGAATGCATTCAGAAGTACAACTGGTGGATGGTGGGAAACAAGTCAGATTAAAAGAGTGAAGAATATGAGGCTATCTGGTACCATGAAACACAAAGGCAGATGTCTATATATTTAGGTTTAAAGTGTTTGCAGTTTGGGGATCTGGTTTGGTGTTTTTTTCCCCCGATGTAAAATAGTGCATCTCTCACTCTCACCAGTCACAATAGTAACCATCAGGAGAACTGGCTGAGAACATCTGTTACCAACTTTCATTCTTCTTTGCCAGTCACTGTTCTTGTAGCTTGATGTCAGGCACTACTATGAGTCAAAGAACATCAGTTATACATATTTTTAGCTTATTAGGACAAATTCCTGAGATGCCTCTGATGAACCAGGCTTTGTGGAGGGCCATCATACCCTGCCAAATGCATGGTCTGACTCCACTGTTTTCACTTGTGCTACCTAATGCAGGACACAAAGTCCTTCCTTTTTTTTTGTTCCTACAGAAGCAAGAAGCCCACAGCCCCATCCCACTTGCTGCTGTGCAGGCACTTAACAACGATGGTCTCTGTCATAAGAGAGCTTCCAACTGAAAAGCTGTTTGTTTTTCCCACTTCTCTGTTTAACATTCCTCTGCTGAGCGATTTTTAATATTTGCTAAATATGTCTTAATTACTGCTCGGAACTGTCTCTGTGATCTTTTAACCATGTTATAAAAGGAGTTTATATAGCAATTAAAAACAGGTTTTAGCCCAGAGCATGCACTTGGGTAGCCAGTGTTGTATTTCTGATAGCTAACAGCATGTTAAAATGGATCTGAGCCAGGTGTCAACAACAAAAAGAGACTTGTGTATGCTGAATTTTACCACAGTGGGTTTTAAGTCAGAACCATATTTTGAATTCCCTTCTTTTGGGCCAAAAATCCTCCCCCTGAAGGCAGTGCTAAAACTCTATTGATTCAGATCAATGGGGCAGGATTAGGTTCACAATGAGCCTTGTTCTTTAAGAATTAGCCCAGACTTTGATCAAAATTGAAATTTAAAATTTTCCCTGACAAGACCACCAGTGGCCACATAAGCATACACAGATGAAGGTTGTATTCCACTTTTCCAGCTCTGCAATGAAAAATACATGTCCATGTTTTAAACCACAATCTCTTGTTCACATAGAATCCTCATCGCACAAATTTTGTACTATTTTGTAAATTAAGTCAACAGTTTGGGTCCCTCGAAGTCAGGCATTGCTGTTGCATTCATCCATTCAGGGACTGTTCTGCCCTGAGTCCAATGAGGGAGGAAGAAAAACAGAGCTGTCTTCAACTAAGGTCCTTATCCTTTGCCCAATTCAGATCTCTGAGCATCACCTTCTCTCGTTTCATCACTACTATTCTATTCATCCTGCTTTTCCTGTTTTCCTTTATTTTCTCAGTTTCAATGAAACTTATTTGCACTATCCAGCTCTTTGGGTTTTTTTTTTCCCCATCTATGCAATATTTGCTATCATAAAACTGATGTTTAATGCATAGATTGGTGATTCTAATACTCAGCACACAGATGTTACTAGCTTTAGTACCTGTAAATGATGGTTGATTTACCTTCTCATCATTGCAAGTATAAACATAAACTAACTTAATTTACACTTGGGTTGTGGAAACTCATCTAAACTCCAGTTTGCATGTTGAGGCACTGCAGTTTTCACCTATCTATTCATGTAGACTCTCAGGTATATGATTTTCTTCTTGTTACAGCTAAAGCTGCTCTTTTAGAGCAGTCGTGCAGAGGCATTGCTGTCACAGTTCAGTAGTGTTTGGGGTCACAGCATTTGTTGCTGCATTCCTAGTTAAAGGCTTTTTAAAGCATCATAAGCCACTGTTTGTAAGTGCCTGTGCATTAGCTACCACAATTCTTGCAAACAATAGCAGTTAATGTGCTTATTGAACTGCTTGGTACGGGCATGGTTTGCTAAAGAGTGGGGCAGGCCAACAATCCCTGGTTTATTGCATCCAGCGTAGGGCAAGCGCGCGTCTGCAAGCAAAATGCCTGACCTTGTTTCACTTCATAATTTGACCACTGTTCTTCCTTCATGGCAACACTTTCAGGTTTATTGAAGGGACCTTGCTTCATCAAACAACGGCTGATTAGTTAACAACGTACAAGGCAGTTTCCTCTCCAGCCAGCAAAGGCAGGCCTGGCACTTTATCTTCAGGGATTTCTCCTGGCAGCTTTGCTTTGGGGTTTGAGAAATAACGCAGGGAGCATGCAGTGGAGGGAGCAGTGAGTTAAAACCCTCCGACTGGAGCAAGTTTTTAATAACAGTTGTTTTCAAAACACAAGGCTAATACCAGTCTAAACCGGCAGGTTTTCCTAAGTGATCCTGTGTGCTACCATGATCTCTACCCAGTCATTGAGTGCCAGTGAGCTAAAGTCATTTTAAATTCACCTTTGAGGTCACTTTGAAGTCAAGTAGCTGAAGGCCTGGTTATAACAGGTGGATTCTGGTTCCCACGGTATGTTTACAGAAACCAGCTTTTGCTCTGCAAACACACTTCTTATCTCATCACCACTGCCTCAACAGAAACTCGGCACTCTTCTCCTACTTCCTCCACTGAAAATGTCCCCCAGATTTTAAGCTTCAGGAAGCAAGCAAAGAGTTTTATGACCAAGCCAAAGGTTTTTTTTTCAATTACTCTTCCCTTCTAAGTTTATGATTTTTAGTATACAAATTGAAAGCCAGTTAACCCTCTCTGTAACAAATTATACCTTTGCTGCCTGCTTCCAATCCGATATAATACAAAATCAATGCTAGGTTTAAGAAATAGTTATAGCAAGATCTTGATGACCACACACCTGAGCCACAGTTTAATAATCAGCTATTGCTGTGCTCTGGTTTACAATAATGCTTTCTTCATACTGCTTTGCTTCTACAGAAGCTAATGAAAGACACTTCTGTGCTCATACCTCTTTTCACTCTGGAAATGTCACAGCTTCTAAGGATAGAAAGGTTTTCCCACTGGCCTCCTCTGTACAGCATATATCTCCATCGTAAAACATTTTCTAAGCATCTGAGCAGAAGGGGTGTGTGTGTGTGTATAAGAGAGAATGCATTTCAGAGCTTTTTCCGTCTATTACGTAAAACTTTGTGTGTGTATTTAAAACCATTTCAGACAGTTGATTGTTCAACAAAACTATTATGGAAAAATACACAGCCTCAACATAACTCTTGACAGAAATAAGTTTAGCAATGCCAGAGAAGATCCTGTCTTTGGCACTTGCTGTTGCAGTAGAGAAGTTCCAAGTATCTCTGGGTACTTCGGCCTCCTCCTGAGGGCTGGCGGTGGCAGGATTGAATGCAGAGAGCAGCTTTTGGAGAAGAGATTGCTGCTCTCATGATAAACCATAGATACTCAGTCTGCTGGGAGTGCTTGGACCCAATTTACAGTTGGCAAACTTCAAAGAAATAAAATAAAACATATTTTGTGACCTTACAATGAACAAAGATGAACTCTTTTAAAAGGCAGTAAGAAGAGAAACCCTAGGAACAGAAACATAGGATCGAATAAGATTTCATTTCACTTCTTGCCATCTGGGAATAAGATTTGTAAGGGAACACTGTTCTTATCCTTATAAACTTCTCAAACTAAGTTAAGGTCAGGCAAGGTTGTGGTTCACATTAGCAGATTCTAATGACACAAGTTTATAATAATAGTCTAATAGTTCAGTGTAACAGTGACTCACAGCTTATTACTGCAGTGATAGGAATGTAGAAATCTCATTTGAAAAAAAAGAAATCTCTTTGGATAGTTCACATCCTTTCCTCCCTACTCATGAATTCCTCTGTCATTGTCTGCTGGCTGCTAAAAATAGGATCCTTTCTGTGTATCTGAAGTAAAGGAAAACCTAGAATCAGAGAGGCAGTAGGAGGGCACCAGGCTCGTTACATACAGAGTTTTTGAGACATATTTGTAATGAAAGCCCTCTGAGAGTGCAGGAATGTTTGGGTTTTTTTTTTTTTATATAAGATGAGAACAATACCAGTGTAAGAAGGTATTTTGCAGGCAAGAAGGAGAAGAGTTAATGAATCACACCAGCTCCCAGCTTTGGTGTTTTGCACCACGGGGATGGAAGGATTCCTCTTTCTATGAGATGCAGGATCAAGCTGCAGTTTTGTCTTGGGCAAGCTGTTCCACTTCAGCAGCAGGACAGGAAGCTTCAGGGAACAGCCCAGGAGTGGCCCCATGGGCTGATAAGGAGCCACAGGAGGAGACTCTCTAGGGGTCACTTGAAGTTGTACAAATCTCTTAAGTACAGCAGCAGGAAGGTGGAACTAGAAAGACACAAGTAAAATATCTGCAAATGAAATGGATTACCACCACCACCCCCCCTTTGAAAAAGAAACCCACATGTCATCTCAAAAACAAACCGCTGAAGTGTGAAACCGTGCGGCAGGAAAAGCTGTCACAGGGAATCAGAAGGGGATTTAATAGAGAAAAATTGACTACAGTGTCATTTGTGCAGATTGCTAGCGGAGAGACCCACAGCTTCTAAGGGCTTAGCTGTGGGCACCATCTGCAAAAAGGTGTGGAAAGCAGAATTTCATCGTTGGCAATTCTACGTGTACTGAATGCTTCCTCTTCAATACCGGACAATTAAAATCAATGACAGGATGCTAGGTAACGAAAGAAAATCAAGACTGATCAATATGCATGACTTGGAGCTGAAGAAAAACCCGTCTGCTGAGAGCAACATGCTGATGAGACGAGATTTCCAAGAACTCAGATAGAAAATCTTAAGAGCTTCCATTTGTGGTGCTCAATAAAACAATGCAGCTTGGCAGATGCTAGACTGCAGCACTAGGAGAGGTGCAGTCACCAAGGAGGCTGAAGAATACCTGTTAGGAAAAAACAGGGAATATTCATTTCTGGACTAAATTGCTTTAAAGTCAAATATGTGATGCTTCTCTTCTTTGCTTTTCTTTCTACAGATCTCAAAAGCTCTTTACTGATAGTGAAATATAACATCTTTTTCATATCCATGTGAGGTTTTAGAGATGCTGAAACACTGACATTTTAAAGCCAATGTCCATTTTAGTTCTCAGCTCAAAGCACTTTAAATCTCATTTCCATGTATATTTCAGCTGGGGAGGGTCTGCCAGAAATCGAACACCAAATTTTCCATGATTCAGTAGTTTTAAACCTGTCACCCAGATTTCTGAATGCTTTTGAAAATGTTGCTGTGGCATGGCATGGCATGGGGACTGCTCTGGCCTGATAGGGAATGGCACACAACCTGCAGGTTTGTTCACCTGGTTTTCCCCTCCTGAATGGTGGTTTTTGTTTTGGAGGCAGCAGATCATAAACTGGCACCCAAGCACCTTAGGACTTGCAGCTCTTCCATTGAGTTCTGCTGACACAAACGGAAGGCAAACATAGCTGAAGATTAGAGCCAGAAAAATGCTGCAGAAACTTTGTGAAAGTTCACTTCATTGTCACCCCCACATTTGCCTGATCATATTTCCTGTGATTCCATCCTGTTCCTAACTTTAGCATCCTAAGCAGTAGCCTTGTGACTTTGACTTCATTCAGAAAGCAAAGATTCATAGCATTGAGCCTACATGTTCTCATCGGGCTTAGCACAGGGGTTCTGCTCCTCCTTACCTCCTGCAAATGCAGACCACATTCATTCCCTCCTTTCAGTCCAGCCCCACCAAAACCCCAACCTAAGCAAGACTAAGAACTGGGGAAAAGTGGTATCAAAGCCCTTCTGCTGGCTGCAGGCCAGGAGGAACCCCAGGGGCAGCTGATGAAACATTCTACAGCTGAGAGAGGAGAAATCACGTCTGGTGGGCACGGGCAGCCCCAGCCTCTGCCACTGCAGGACCAGCTTCATCGG
Source organism: Agapornis roseicollis (assembly GCA_002631895.1). NCBI lineage: Eukaryota > Metazoa > Chordata > Aves > Psittaciformes > Psittacidae > Agapornis > Agapornis roseicollis. The sequence goes on along the minus strand of NDXB01021709.1, from coordinate 6,995 downwards.
CAGAAACAGGAGGAGGAAAAAGCACGTCACTAAACCAGGCTCTGCTATGGGAACACAAAATGCATTGTTTCTAAATCAGACTTTGTAACAGCTTAAGGCTCAAATACACCTTCAGTTAATTAAACCTTTGCAGAGCAGCACAGCTCCAGTGGATACAATATTCATTCTCCGGAGTGCAGATTTTGCTACAAAATAACAAGCTTTCTGGGTTGCACTTGATGGTGGTTCATCACAAAGTTGGGTTGGGTTCAAACGCCAGTCGAGCTCAGCTGAACCAGAAAGGGGAAAATTACTTTTAGTGAAGTATTTGTATACAGCACATGTCAGGTTGTGTAGTAAAACCCCAGCAGGTCTGACAGAGGTGCTTTTCAAGAAGCTCCATCAGCATGCTTTCCAGTAATGTGAACCTTGTGTTTGATGTTCCTATTCATTGCTGCCTTAAAATATATTTCCAGGATGCTCACACAACATTTTCCCAGCCATTTTTCTATATAATGAAATTTTCTTCCCTATGCTATTTTTCTTCCTGTAAACGTGCCCTCTGGACCATGCAGGGCCTCAGTCATGATAAAGCAATTTTTATCATGTCAGCATGATGGAAAACAGAATTTGATCTGTCAAGGGGCAACACTTCATCTCTCAGTCTCCATCTCTGAAACTGAGAAAGTTCTGCAGCAGTTACTGAATTTCACCAGGTAAATGCTGTCCTCCAAATAAAAAGGAAATGGCACTGATGTTCTGCATCAACGTGACATAGAGGACTGGGAATATTTCTTTGGCACAAGAGGAACAACAGCTAGAAAATAGCTGCCACAGCTGGACCCCCTGACCCTGATCTATGCTAACACTCAAATATAGGCAGAAACCATTAACTGCTCAAACATGCAGGTAGATGAGTAGTGCAAAGTGGGACTTTCCTGGCAGGCTGTTCTGCCAGCAATTTCTGTCTAGAATAATATAGTCAGGGATGGTTTCTATCACTTTCCATATGTTCACTCATAAAAGCCATAGCAAAGACATTCTTCGTATGCTTGGAATATTGTCCAGCAAGCGGCACAGCAACAGTCCCTCCTGTTGTGACGTACAGCTTGTCCTTGACCTCCAGAAATTCCTTCCAACCAACCCTTCCGTGTCTGGGGATCCTTCATCTTTTCCTGGGGCAGGGCCTTGGCCTGGCAGCTGCTGGGTTTTGAGTTATTTCCCTGGCTTGGCCTGAGTCTGAGACAAAGGAAATAAAGCTGGCAAAATCCTCCTGATCACTGCACTGCAATGTATCCCCTGCTGGGGCCTCCAGAAAGACTGTGGAGCAGGAGCCAACTGCCTGGCATCCCTGCTTGCTGGGGGCCGACAGGCAGAGGCCCTGGCTTATCCCCTCCAGCCTGCTGGGCACCAGGGCTGAAGCGAGTCCAGGACAGCAAGGGACACAGCCCACAAAGCCGAAAACGAGCTCTGCAGAGGATCCACACTTGTCTGAAGAACAGTATCTTGATCATTTTCCTCCTGGTGTGACACCTCTCCCTCTTCCAGGCACCACCAAAAGCCTCCTCTGAGGAAGCTGTTTGGGCAAAGCATGAAAACCAACCCCTCAACCTATCCCATGTCATTTCTCACTGACACTTAATTTTGAGACCTAGTATCTCTTCTCCGATGCCCAAGAAGGAGATTCAGCCTGCTGTGTGTTAATTCTTGATTTATTTAAACAGTTCTCACGAGTAGCAAAAGTTTGGGGTTTTAAGGAGAAAAAAACACAGAAGGGTTGACTATTTGCAGAATGGCTACACAACACATATGCTTCTCCACAGATTTGATCAGGTTAGAAGTAATATAAATATATATGTATCTATATATAAAAATATACGATTTGGTACTAAGATTCAACTAGGACAATTTCAGTGAGGGAAGGGAACAAAATGGGACAAAAAATTGCAACATCGCAATTTTATAAGTTCCTTTCTTAAAGGTGTTCAAAATTTTGACCTTCCACTGAGCGTGAAAGAGGGGAGGAGAATCCCAACTGCCACTGAACTGTGTTTACAGTAACTGGACTTCACACTGTTCACAGATGTCACCCTTCACTGTGACCAGACAGGTATCAAAATGTCAGAAGCACACAAACTCAGGATTGCATAGAAGAGAATACATATTTAAGGCACATATTTTACATTTTAGAGCTGTTACCTCACTTTTTATTACCCCAAGTAATTATTTTAGCCTCCAGGACAAGCCTGCAGTAAAGCAACAGTCCGACAGGAACAACATTCACCCAGCATTAAGCCAGGCAGACAAACGGGGCCAGGACACAGAGAGCCCACTCAAGCACTGACATCTTTCACCATTAACTGGAATACTGCATTTACCTATTGGAAGGCAGAAGATTGAGGAATTCAGCTCTGGTTTCTGCTTTCCTGACCAGAAGCAGCCATTTCCCCAACCCATGATCACCAGGTCATCTATCACAAACATGATTATTTTTGCTGATGTTACTTTTTCCTCATTCCTAACATCCCAAGTCCCAAACCACCCATCAGGACTCACGCAGAAGACACTACACGACATTCAGTCTGTCAAAATGCTCGCTGTTTTCCGTATGGCCTCCTTAGGAAAGAGTAGAGATAAAAACCCCACTTCTCTTTGTCAGCGGGCAGGACCCTCGCAGGGTGTCAGCACGGGCCATTACCTCCCTCTAGCGTCTGCAGCGGAGCCTCCTGAGCCTCTGCTCTCCACGAACTAGTTACCAGAGCCCTTTCAGCTCTTGGAACAAGAGGAATCTGGTTTGGTCCTGCAAGTAGTGACCCATAATTAATGTTTACAGACACTCCAGAGTATGAGAGTTCACTGAGCCCCAGGAGCGTGCCTGGGGATCAAGCAGCCTCCAGAAACTCTTCTGCAATTAACTTTTACCGATGATGCAGAACCCCCGAGGCTAGCAGCTGTCTCCACTTCTGCAGGAGGCCTGAGGGCAATAGGACATGAAGCCCAGCTATTCAGAAACCCCTCATCAGCTTAACGTTTCTCCTACCATGCCCACAGACTGCTCACTCGTTCTAGCAAAACAGAAAGGTACAAACGTCACCTTGGCACAATGGAAGCAGTTTATGTCTGTAGGAGGGTCTGAGTAACACCCAGCTCATGGGCCTGTCCAGAAACGAGCCCTGACACTAATGTGATGTGTGTGAACTAGCTCCATCCACCGTGTTCAGGTCAATGGCTGGCTGCTGTCAGGACTTTGCAGCACCACCATTCATCAACAATGTGGGTGAGGGAGAGGCAGGAGCACACATTTCTGTCTGTACCTCAGCCCTGGTAATGCTGTACAACAAATCCTTTAAAAAAAAAAAAAAAAAAAA
>NDXB01021706.1:0-29377 GCA_002631895.1 Agapornis roseicollis | reverse complement strand
TTTTTTTTTTTTTTTTTTTTTTTTTTTTTTAGTTTATTTATTTTTTAACTGAGAAGTTTAGTTACCAAATTTTTCTTATAATTAACACCTCTGAGATAATGTATGAAGCATCTTAGAGGTATTGATAATGATATAGTGATCACTGTGGAATCATTTGTGTAAAAACTGAAGGCACAGTGTCTACAAGGCTCACAAGGATAGCCTGGGGAAGAGAAGGCTGCATGGAGACCTCATAGCAGCCTTCCAGTATCTGAAGTGGGCCTATAGGGATGCTGGGGAGGGGCTCTTCATTAGGGACTGCAGGGACAGGACAAGGGGTAACGGGTTCAAACTTAAACAGGAGAGGTTTAGATTGGATCTAAGGAAGAAATTCTTTCCTGTCAGGGTGGTGAGGCACTGGAATGGGTTGCCCAAGGAAGTTGTGAGTGCTTCATCCCTGGCAGTGTTTAAGGCCAGATTGGACGAAGCCTTGCATGGCATGGTTTAGTGTGAGGTGTCCCTGCTTATGGCAGGGGGGTTGGAACTGGATGATCTTAAGGTCCCTTCCAACCCTACCTATTCTATGATTCTATGATTCTAAGGAACAGCTGAGAGCACTGCGCTTGTTTAGTCTGGAGAAGAGAAGGCTCAGGGGGGACCTTATTGCTCTCTACAGCTACCTGAAAGGATGTTGGAGCAAAGAGGGTGTCAGTCTCTTCTCCCAGGTACCGCACTACGACAAGAGAAAATGGCTTCAAGTTGCACCAGGGGAGGTTGACTATTAGGAAAAATTTGTCAGTGGAAGGATTGTCAAACATTGGAAAAGGCTGCCCAGGGAAGTGGTTGAGTCGCCATCCTTGGAGGTATTTAAAAGGCCTGTAATGTGGTTCCTAGAAACGTGGTTTAGTTGTGGACGTGGCAGTGTTAGGTTAACAGTAAGACTTAAAGGTCTTTTTCCAATCTGAATAGTTCTGTGATTCTGTCAAGGCTGACATAGATCATTTGGATATTTACATATAAAACTATGCTGATGCTCAACACTTTGTGACTGGACTTTGTCATAGAACACTTGGTTCATATCTTTAAACATGTCATATAAGTACTTTGTGCATAGTTTGCCTACCCAAGTTAGTATGAGCTTCCTTGGTATGTTTAAAGCTTCACTAGATTAACTGAGAAGGCATCTCCTTAAATGTATAATGTATTTGCCCCCTCTTACCAGGAGAATCTTACAGGTTTTAGGTATCTCTTTGACTATTGTTCTCTTTTGTTTTCATTTGCAGACAAATACACTGTAGGAAGTTGCAAACTGTTGTTTTTGATGATAGCATCTCTTTGTTACTTTATTATAATTTACTTATTGGCTTTCTTATCACTACTGTTTCCCTACTTAGGGAGTAGGACATAAATGCCACCAAAGACTGGTATTGTCTTGCCAAGTGGCAGCTGGACAGGTTGCTTTTTATAGTAGGCCCACAGAAATGGGCACCTGCTGCTTTGCTAAGTCCAGACATATATCACTCACAATAATAAAGTTTTATGGGGTTTAGATTGATACCAAATTGTTGTGGTTTAAACACAGCCACACAGCTCAATCACTCACTTAACACCCCCCCCCCCCCTTCCATGCCTGCCCCTCCTTCTTCCCCGCTCCCGGAGGGATGGGGGGAGAACTGAAGGGATGCAACTCCCACGGGTTGAGATAACTACAATCCAGTCACTAAGGTATAACACAAATCACTATTGCTATCACCAATGATAATAACGATAAGGAAAACAAGGGAAGAGGGTATGATACCACCTGCCAAAAACGAGCTTGACCGGGAAGTTCCCTCTCCTTCGGGGTAACTCCCCATTACCCCCTGGGCATGCNCCAGTCACTAAGGTATAACACAAATCACTATTGCTATCACCAATGATAATAACGATAAGGAAAACAAGGGAAGAGGGTATGATACCACCTGCCAAGAACGAGCTTGACCGGGAAGTTCCCTCTCCTTCGGGGTAACTCCCCATTACCCCCTGGGCATGACGTGCTATGGTATGGAATACCTCCTTGGTCAGTTTGGGTCCTGTCCCTCCTTTCTCCCGGCCCTCCTTCTCCCCGGCAGAGCATGAGGCTCACAAAGTCCTTGGTCAGGGCAAACATCGCTCAGCAACAACCAAAACCATCGGCCTTATCAGCCTTGTTCCCGGGTTAAGTCAAAACACAGCTACTAAAGAGAAGAAAAACTGACTGCAACTGCTGAACCCAGGATACAAATGTTTATTTAACATCGGCATTTTCGTTTTTGTTTTTGTGCTTAGCAAGCTCTCAAAAGATGGCACAAAGCTGGTCTTTCCTGGATATTTGCGAGTCTGACTTCAGGCCTCTGGTAGTAATTGAGCTTGCCAAAAGTGCCAAAGTGGAAACCGTAGAATGGTTCACTAAAAGAATTGTGGACAGAAAAGCAAACGGAGGTGAGTACAGTGTGACCTTCTGTAACACTTTGAAATCAAATTGGCTGTCATTGTAGTATGAAGACATAGAAAACCAGTTTTCAGGTAGTTTGTGGTAATTATTCTTTAGCTAAGCCCACTCCATTTTGCATTTTTGAAGTTGTTTAATTGTATATAAGAGTAGAGCTTCATGCTGGTATGATGAAAATGTGATAACTAAACCCAGTTATTAATGAAAATATCAGTTTAAGGTCACATGTCTGTTAAGATCTAGAATCCTTCAATTTTTTTTGCGGTGAAACCGTGATAATCTGTCTTTCAACGTAGTTATGATACCAGTTTTTATAGTAGTTGTCTAGAGCATCTTTCTGTTGTTTCTTATGAGAACATTCTAAGCCTTGCCAAAATGAAGGCACATCTCATCTACTATCCTGCCCATAAGATCTAGTAGTGTTTTGTAGAATGAAGTTGAGATAGCAGTAAGCAAGTTAATCTTGATAAATTCATGTTGGATTTTAATTTTTGTTTTGGTAGCTTGTAGGCCCTTAGGAAGACAATACTTCATTATTCAGTTTAGTGTATTATTCAATTCCAGGAATTGAAATTAGGTTAATTAATTTGTAATTCCATAGACTGACTGGGGTGGGGGTTTTTTACGTTTTTTAGGAAGGCATTATTTATGGCTGTTGTAGCTTGTATTTTACAGTCAGTAATATTTCTGTGGCTGTTGGATTTGTGGCTAAAAACTTGCTTTCAGGCCTCAGTTAGATAAGTCAGGGATGTTTCTATTTCAAAAGCCTAGTCTCCTTAAAAAGAGTGGGACCATTTGTAGAAGCATCAGTTGCTTACATGGTGTGACCATTAGGGGAAAAGATCCAAGCTAGATAAGGGCGTGACCCTGCAAGATTCTGGACAGCACAGTTCAGTTGCTGTTGAAGCCTTAATTCATTGTGCCGTTATGCAGCTTCAGCACTTCTGATAACTAGGTCCAGTATGATGGATGCTAAAATATGAGGGGTTTGAGACTTAATTTTAATGTATTTTCTTCCTTATTTTGCCTTTCTTTAAAGGTGCACAACTGCTGGTTAAACCATTGCTCACAGAGAAAGGTGAAAATATTTATCTAGTTGGAGCTTCCCACTTAAGGCTGTTGCTGGGAGCTGAAACTGTGGGTTTGGTGAAGGAATGTAATGATAACTCAATGAGAACTTTTACATATAGCAGCAGAAAAACTTTCAAAGATTTTGCAGGTAAGGAATTTAGGGGTCCTTGGCACTGGAAAGCTATGGCTAAAGATAAGGAAGTATGCTGCTAAATCTGTGATGGCCTTCTTATTCCTTGGGATGGTAACCGTTAGCAAAAAATGGGAAGAACAAGCCATGCAAAAATACTATTTTTACCTATGGGAATTCAGATCATATAATGAAATTAAAATTGTTTTTCCTTTCACATGGCTTTCACTTTTTGCTTGAGTTTTACTTTATGCTTTTGCATGCTCCAAATACTCTCTTACTTGTATGGAAATATTTTGTTGAAATTAAGACAAAAACAAAAAAAAAGGTTAGAAATGTGAGTGCAGGATTAACAATCAACATTAGGAATTAAAGGAATTAAAGTAGTTTAGTTTCTGTGCGCCAGTTTTGAGGCTCATCTTCGAATTAGCTGGAGAAAACTAACATTTTCAAATACATTTGAAAATAATTTTTTCTGTTCTATTTACACATCAAACAAAAATAAATAACACTACAGAGCCATGCAGTGGGATTTGGGCATGATTAGTGAAGTCATTCCTTTTCCTTTTTTAGTTTGAGGGGTGCTAACACAGTAACATTTTCTCTTAAATGTGCCACCTGTAAGGTATTTAAGCCCCCTCCAGTGGCAAAACTTACTTTCCTCTCCAGGTAAATATCTGAATTTGACCTTAATCTTGTGAATACTTTTCTTGTGCCTGTTTGGGTGATGACTTTCACCACATTTTCAATAAAAGGCTGCTTGGGTCTGTCTGAAACAGTAATAACGTTGAGTTTTGTTGTTTGTTTGGTGTCAGTTTATTTAACACTGCTGCTGTGCACAACAACTGTTGCAGTGTCTCTTCTCTTCCAACCATACTTCTCTGAAATTGGAAAGCCTGGAGAAGAATTGTCAGTTGCAAAGGTCATTTCTATTTCTTTCATGTGTTTATATCCTTAATACTAATGTGACTGCCATTGCTAAGAGATTCTGTAGTAGCAGCAGGAACTCCAACTACTGTAAACCTGAAAGATAATTTTTGGTCTTTTTTTTAAACACTAATATAATTTTAGTTTTATGCAGATCTGATCAGAGGATAAAGTAATTGACCATGCTTACAAGAGGTGAAAAATGCATCATCTGAAAAAGAAACCCTGCAGCCTGTGTTTTTTACTAGGATTTCTAGTTCCCCAATTTACCTGATACTTAAGTTTTCATCTTAACAGATTTGTTGCTGGTTTAGCTTCTTACTTAGTATATTCAGGGCCATCCTTATAATTTCTTATTCTGGAGGGGAAAAAATAATCAATTGGTCATTATCTCAAGGAAATTACAGTTTCCTTGATGGTAAATTGATGGGGTTGACAACAGTTTTGTTGCTGTGGCTCTTAAAAATTCAGATTCTTTTTGAGATGTTTCTTACTTTGTTTTATGTTATTTATCTATTTTTATAAGAACTCATTGTCTCAAATATCATATAATTGGGTTGTATGGGCAATAAACAGCAAGATACTGTGATATTTGGTGTGAAAATTTTTTTGCTATGAAAATACTTCAGTAACTGAACAGCAGAAATGTGTATGAAGATTCTGGGATTGGCAAATAGTGGATGCCTTAGTAGTAGCCTTTCAGTAGGGCAACAGTATGCAGTACTTGCTGGTATACTATCCCAGCTTCCAGGAATTAGCACTTCAGGGGTGTTCCTGTTTCTTGAGTGATTCATTCTCTTAGTTCACCCTGGCAGTCAAAACTGTAGTGACCAACATGTGTCAGTTAGAGAAAACTTCTTCTCAAGATGTGTATTTTAAACAGTGGAGTTTTTGCTAATGGATGTTGATTGGCAGTAATTATCACTTTGGGTTTTGTTTTTTTTTTCCCCTGATTCTGGTTGGTTTTGACTGTTACTTGCTGCCAGGGTTGTCTTTCAGTGCTGCAGAGTTTCATACTACCTTCTTTTTGATTTAGATGACAATCATGATTTTCTTACAATGGCAGAATGTCAGTATATCATCAAACATGAACTCGAAAATTTGAGAGCTAAAGATGAAAAAATGATCCCTGGATATCCTCAGGCAAAGCTGTATCCAGGAAAATCAATTGGTAAGCCAAATATTTTGTCCCCTGTAATTCACTGTGTTGATGTAAGATAGTGTTCATCCTGGTGGAAAAAAATAAATGTCCTGCAGTGGAAAGAAATCCTTCAGACACTGAAATCCCACTATTTGATCAACTTTGTTTTCTCATCACTCCACAGCAATAGGGCAAGAGGTAATGGACACACAATGCAACCAGAGACATTCTGAATAGATATTGAGAACATGTTTTTCACAATGAGGGTAATCAAACATTGAAACAGGGGTTTAGAGAGATTGTGGTAACTGTCCTGCAAAGCTTTCAGATCTTTTCTAGACAAGGCCCTTAGCAGCTGGAGCTACTTTGAGCAGCAAGTTGGACCAGATGACTCCTAGAGAGGTTTCCATCCTCAGTTTTTTGTGAGGATGAGACTCTGGCCTTATGTTCTTTTCAGTTGCATAACTGTCATATATATTAATGTCATCCATTATTTTTATAATTAGTGCTCCAAATATTTGGTTTAAAAAAAATTACATAATGATACACTTGGATTGGTTTTGTATAGAATGGCTTTAATGAATAACAGTGTTCCAGAGCTGTAAATTTAACAATATGAAGGACAGTTTTTTTCAATCATTAGAATTCATTTATCTTCCCCTTTGCTTCAAGAGCTTCCTTTTCATGAGAGAAAGAAGCGATGAGAGCCAGTGCTGTATTTATGGCAGCTGGAACTAATTGATTTGCAGAGATGCTGCAGTTTCTTAAGAGAATTTTTCTTTATACTTGTATGTCCTTTTAATAATAGTGTCTTTATTCACTAGTATTGATCATCAAACAAAGAGGTATGTGCATATCAGTAGCTCAAGAAATGTGAATGAATGTAAATGTCAGATGAGTTTACACTGATAATTGTTTAAATAGCTAAGGTATTTTTCTAGTTAGGTCAAATAAATGCTGAGTGGAAGTGGTAAATAACTATCATACGGCTTCCAGTGCCTACCCTCTCCTTGTTTTGCATTTATTTTCTTTTCAGTACTTACATGGTTGTAACTTCCAGTTTGTTAGTTGTTTATCCATACAGGTAGTATTGCTTTCCATAACAAAGTTAAATACAAATTGTGGAATATGTGGTTTGTTTGCAATGAAAATGTGTTGTAATTTATGAATTAGTGTAAACTGATATTTCACATTGGTAATTCAAAAATGTTTTTAGTATCTTTTCCATAATACAAAAATGGTTCTTCAATTTAGTGTTTTGTTTTGGGTTTTCTATGCCAGTTTGATTTGTTATGTCTTTCTTTGCTTATATGCAAGAGCCAGGCTTTTCCCCACAAAGCTCCACATGGCATTTCAGTTCTGACCTATAGCAGTTTTGCTTTTCAAGCTGCAACTGATTATGTTACAAAACCTATGGAATTGTTAATTGATACAAAAAGATTGCTCTTTCTCTTCCAGTGGACTGCACAGTCGTTGTAGGAAGAGGTCCAACTGCTCTCCATAATGAATAATTTTCAACTAACATGCAGATAACGTATATGTTTTTAGGATAGAACTGATAGATTTCTTTCAAAGGAACTGTAGGCTTGCTAAGTGCACCATGTAACCTGCCTGCTTATCTCAACTCCCCTGTCTTTGAAGGAGTACTAGGTACCATTGTTTTTTTATTTTTCCTTCTAGTGAGAAGATTATTGACCAGTGGTATTCTAGTTCAGATTTTCCCACTGCAGGATAGAGAAGAGTTGAAAAAGCTCTGTCACAGCTGGTATGGTCGAGTGAAAGTTGGCTATCAACCTTTAGGTATGTGAATACTTACTCCATTACAAATAAAGTGCAGGGTTTCTTTTGGATAAGTTTTCTCTTCAGTTTGTAAGAGAAGACCAGGGGTCCTTCCTAAAAGTGAAACTCCTGTGTGGAAGGTAAGTATTATACCAAGAAGTCTGTGTTTTCAGTAACTGTTTACTTTTTGTGTTTAGAGTGTGAAATGGTACTGATGACCTACACTTGAACTTGTCAGTAAATTTTGTATTAAGAGGGATGTTGGAGTGCTGATTCTCTTTGCCTTTCGTTCTTGCTTTCAGTGACTGATTGGCAATTGTGAACTTCTGCTCTAGTGTTTTGTGAACCATAAACTGTGAGAATATTCTGGTATTGCACATGAGGTTTTGATGTGCTAGTCTATTATGGGGATGACATTTAAAGTGTCAGTTCAGAGGTCATGATGTTGTGACCGTTCTGTTAAGCTGGTGAATGCATAGCAGTGGCATACAAGCAATCTGGTCTTCCAGGTGGGCAAAGATAAAGCAGATTTCAGTATCCTAAACTTGGTTTGCTAGGAATTTATAGCTCTTATTATGTGATGCCATGTCTAGATTGTGCTGGATAATACTCCTGCATTTTTTTATTAGTAGTAAGATAGATGACATCTTTGCCTCCTTGGAGGTAAAACATTTGTTGTGAAATGTATCCATTAGTATCCACTTTTGAAGTCTTTGTAACAACTAGGCAGACAACATTTGTGAGTACAACCAGTGTGTATTTCATGTATCAGTTGTCTGCTGAAGGGAATGTCTCAGCCTGGCTCTACTGACATGTTTAAGATTTCAGTATACCTTTCCAGCTATTCCTTTAGTTCCTTGAGGGCTGGTAAAGCACAACCAGTCCTTTTTGGCCATGAGTAGGCTGGAACACATTTGTTTCCCAAGTATATATATGCCAGTGACAAGCTTCAGAAGTTAGATGTCACTTGTTAAAGTTTGGCTTTCATGATACCAAAATGTCTTTTGTGCCATCCTGGCCATTCAGTGGTAGGTGCTGTTTGCACGAATGCTTTTGGCTTCTCTCCCTGCCCCATATATTTAATATTGATATGGTAAGTACTGAGATACCTCAATTCCCTGCCATGTGATTATGTGTACATATGTTTCTGTATGTGTGTATATGTAACATAAAAAAATAATAATTCAGATAACCTTCTGAGGTTTTGGAACATGGGAGAAGGCAGAATAAAAAGGTATATAATATGTACTGTGTTATTTAGAAAAAAAATGGGCCAAGGGTTCATGTCAAGTCAAGTTTTATCTTATACTGACATCTATATTAAGTGAAGTCTTGACTGATGTGTTTTTGTCTGCAGATGAAATACGCTGCTACTTCGGTGAAACCATTGCACTTTACTTTGCCTTCTTAGAGTATTTCACATTTGCTTTGATTCCAATGGCTGTTATTGGGATTCCTTATTATGTGTTTGCATGGGAAGACTATGACAAATATGTGATGTTTGCCACATTCAACCTGCTCTGGTCCACTGTGATACTGGAAGTTTGGAAGCGGATTTGTGCCACCATGACATACCGTTGGGGGACACTGCTGATGAAACGCCAGTTTGAAGAGCCAAGACCAGGCTTCCATGGTGTCCTGGGGATTAATCCCATCACTGGTAGGGAGGAACCAGTGTACTCAAGTATTAAGAGACAGCTACGGATTTATCTGGTGTCCTTACCATTTGTGTGCCTTTGCCTCTCCTTCTCACTGTATGTGATGATGATTTACTTTGATTTGGAAGAGTGGGCTCTGGATTATCATGAGGAGAATAACTCTAACTTCAGCAGCTTGATGCTGTTTGTGCCCAGTATCATATATGCTGTTGTGATTGAAATTATGAACCGTATCTATCGGTATGCTGCTGAATTCTTAACATCATGGGGTAAGAAAGTTGTTTACTCTTCTTCCTTAAAGTTGGAATCACAGATGTTTAGAATTTGTTTCTTTATAGAATACATTACTTTGAGTTCTTGTTCAATGGGATGCTAATGAAATTTTCTGAAGTAGATTTTTACTATGGGGTAGAAGAGATGGCCATTTTAACTTATATTTATTTTGAGTGTCCTGAAACTGTAGCTTCACATTTGGCTTAATTTGGTTTAAGTCTGTCACGCCATCAGAAGTGATCCTGCCTTCCTCCTCAGCTTCTCTCTGCCTTTGCTGCAGAAATCCCCTTTCCATTTAGCTCTTTATTTGGCTGTATCAGTAGCAAAATTAAATATCAGTTTTGCTGAGATGAGCTCAGAGGTGGATGGTCAGAGGAACTGCCCTGGCAGTTGCACCTGTAGGCTGGGTTTGCTGAGTACATCTTAGTCTACTGATTTATCTGTCCAGAGAGTGGAGGCACTGAGATAGTGAGACAAAGTCTAAAAACACCAACTAAATGTCACATGAGAGTGTTTGTGTATGATATATATATATGTCATATGAGTGTTTGTGTATGATATATATATGTCATATGAGAGTGTTTGCGTATGATATATATATATATACACATATATATCAAAGACTAAGATTTCACATCCCTATTGAAATATTTTCCCCTGGGCACTCTCAGAACAGATGGGGTATTATAATAGATTGCTTTTTTTCCCTTGTGTGTGTGACTTAACAGATTGGGCGTTATGTTTTGTAACCTAACATAAGGGTAGTCTTTATTTTGAATTTTAGCACTTCTATAGACATGTGCAGTCACTTTCAGACAAAGGTAGTAGGTGAGGCTAACGGGGAGTTAGCTGGTTTGTGTAGCTCAGTATGTCATATGATTACGGTACAGAATCCAGGTTACTGAAGCTGGACACCCAGAAAATTAACCTAAGAAAGATTAAGCAAAAGGGAGATTCATGCAGAAGTCAGAATAAAAAGAGGTGTTTAAGTGTGAATTGTTTTTGGACACAAATTATTTGCTCAGCAAATTGTACTTGACAGCAGCAATAGCAAAAGCTGGCAATCTCTTGATTTGTTTATGACTGTTCAATTTAAATAATGACTTTTAAATTTGTATCTAGGTTTCAATTGATGTAATTTTTTTTTTATTTCCACTGTACTGCAAGAAAAAGCCTTTATACAAAATGCCCGGTTGTGCTGACCAGGTAGACTAAAATCTTTTTAAGAGGTAACCCAAGGATTTTTTTCAACCTAGATTTTTTTGAGTTTAAGCTGATATTTCATATTCAGTAGCAACAGTATTTATGTAACTCACTACACCGACAACTTGTGCTATCCAATGTGTTTCTACTGCCATGCTGCAAATAGGATGAAGAGCTCATCTGGCTGTCCTACCTCCCCTCCTACCTGGCAGCTAATATCTGACTTAAACAGCTAGACTGACAAAGCATAGGGAACTATGTGCGGTAATTTTAAGCATACCCATTTATCATGAGACCTGGTCATTTAGTGAAAGCTAAAAGTAAAAATTGCATTTAGTCACTTGAGTGCATCTTCCATGTGTTGGGTCCACCTTCATGCCCTTGTCAGAGTAGAACTCTGCTGTTGTGTCCTGAAGAAGGTCTGGGGGTGAAGATGTTGCCTTTTCATTCTTGTTGACACAGCTCTTGCTTGTGTGCTGCCTTCTCAGTTACTGCTCAGCCAAAGCTTTAAAGGTACAGTCTGACAAAATAGCAAAGAGAAATGGGAAAACTCCCATTCCCTTCCCTTTCCTCCCCCCTAGTAACCAGCCTTCCTCAAACATTATAGCTGCCAATAGTTTATTTGATATGAACTGAAAAATCTTGGTTTTAGAATGAGTAATGCATCTGTTGAACTTCATGTACTCTAGTCTTGCTTTAGAGCTTAGAGTCTGATCTACATCCCTTGGAGATGGATAGGAATATTTCTGTGAGCATTTACTGGGTTTGAATCAAATCTGATATTAATTTTCATAATGTATTCCAATTAGTTTTGCATTTATTTTCAGCCAGCAAACAATAGATAAGTAGGCACATTTCATTAAGTATTGAAAATGATGGGGTTTTTTTCTGTTATAAACCAGCTCTTCTGAGGAGGAAGGATATAAAAGAAAAAAACCTTTGCAGTAGAAAAAGGACTGGAGTCGTATCTGAGAATCATAGAATAGTTAGGGTTGGAAAGGACCTTTAAGATCATCTAGTTCCAACTCCCCTGCCATAAGCAGGGACACCCCACACTAAACCATGTGCTTGACAGGTCAAGAGAGATACTGGTATAATATAAATTCTTTCTGCCATAAAGTACTTAAGGAACTATTCCCCCAAAACTCTTAGTTAAATGATTTTGAGATAGAGGAAAAGTGTTTGTTTACTCTTTGTATAACAATGTCTGGTATATGGCAAGTGCTTCTGCTGTTTACTGATCAATAATCTTGTTGGTATTTTAGAAAATCACAGGCTGGAATCTTCATATCAAAATCATTTAATTCTGAAAGTTTTAGTGGTAAGTATTGCAGTGTAAGTATATATAAACTTCAGAGCTTGATTATGATTTTTCAGATGTACAATACTGTGATTATGTCTCATTTTAGAAGTAGGGAATATTTCTCTTGGTCATAAATCCTCTTGAAGCGATTAAATATAAAACTTAACTAATATATATTGAGGAACAGTTGTACTTGTTGAGAGATCTGTCACCCAACACATATTTTAGTAAAATATTTGTCTAAAAAAAATCATTATCCTAAATTAAGATTAGTGCATCCCTTTTATTGTATTACCTATGGGGAAACTGACAAAAGATGAAAGTTAAGTAGAAGGTGACATGTTTTTTTTAACGTCCACATTTCATAATTGAATTTTAATTGTCTTTGTACACCATGCTTTAGAAAAGCATTAAGCTTGTCAAATGAAAATCTGAATGAGACCATCATTGAAAGTTTTAATGAACACGTGTATGGAAGCTGTTAGTCAGGTTAAGTTAGATGATATCCTGCATTTGAACTTTTGCTTAAGTACTAATAACAAATTTTTGTTTGCAGTTCAACTTCTTGAATTGTTTTGCATCTCTCTTCTACATTGCCTTTGTGCTGTTTGATATGCAGCTTTTGAGGCAGGTGAGTTTCAAGAACATCTTCAGAATTTTGACAAATTTAGAAAAAGTAAGGATTGACTGAAACAGGATTTTAGTTTTTAATTGCTTTTCTAGAATACTAACTTGACAATATATTTCATATGTATTTTCTTAGCCAACTTTCATATTTCAGTTCCTCTGGCACAGTTCCAGAATCATAATTGGAATGGAGCAATTTCTCCCTTTGTTTAAATGAGGAACTGTTTTCTAATAAATTCATTATTCCCTCACACAAATGAGGCTGGAAAATTTTCATTTCCTCCTTCTTTTCCTTTTTCTTAGAAAATGGTTTTCTCTCTAGTGCTCTTAATTGAGATACTCTTGAGGATCAAGTTTATGACTACTATGAGGAGCTGAGAATAAATAAAAGCAAAAATAATTTGTAATTGATATTGTACTTCAGCTTTCTTTTGCACTCAAATGCATGAAAATCAGGTACAAGAAAAAGACATTTTTTCTTTAAATGTAGTGAACAAAACAGCAGAACTTTAACTCAAGTTCTCTCTTCTCTAAAGAGAGCTTTAGCAAAACAATTGACATACCAGACATGACATTTGTGACATTTAATATACTTCAAGGTATACTGTACTATCTCCAAGACATGTCCAGATCCATGAAGTACTTGGACATCTAACTCTATTTTGTTGTTTTCAGCACAGAACAATGAATGGAAGAAGTACCTTACCATGAGGGTGGTGAGGCACTGGAACAGGTTGCCCAAAGAAGTGGTAAATGCTCCACCCTTGGCAGTGTTCAAGGCCAGGTTGGACAGAGCCTTGAGCAACATGGTCTAGTGTGAGGTATCCCTGCCCATGGCACGGAGGTTAGAACTAGATGATCTGAAGGTCCTTTCCAACCCTAACTATTCTGTGATTCTAATGGGGACTAGAACACCTATACTTTTCATATGCTGTTGCTAGTTTTGTTAGGCTGGCCCTTTTTTGTCACAGAATAACAATTTATGGTGTTACTAGAAGGCACAAAATTGGAAATGATCATAGGTTTATCACAGTTCTATTAATTTTAATTACTTCTTTATTTTTTTTTTTTTTAACTTAAGAGCTTGGCCACTTTGCTGATAACTTCACAGATCCTCAATCAGTTGGCAGAGTCCTTGCTTCCTTACTGGCTCCAAAAGAGGTATAACAAGAGAATGAAGAAACACCTGTGTTCTCCGAAAATTGATAAAGACCTGTCATTAGTTGAACAAGTCAACTTGGAGAAAGAAATGGGCACTTACTGTGTATGTTTTATTATTGTAAAAATGTTCAGACTTTTCTGGGTTGTAGTTGACAAAGATACGAGGCAGTGCAACCTGAAATATTTCTGGCTGTCTGGCCTAGCAGCTTATTTCCAGCTTCATTGGTTTTGCTGATAGTGTTGTTTATACTGCTCTGTGATGCATAGGATCAAGAAAACGAAAGAGTGCAGGATCCCAGTTACACTAGAATGAAGGATAGGAATGAACAGCTGAATCTAAAACTACCTAACCCTGTAGAAGTACCCTGGAAGTACCTACCCTGGAAGTACTTACGTAATATGTCCTTAATCTCCAAGGGTAGCTTGAAAGCTACAATAATGAGTAACCTGGCATAGGGAAGGGGGAGATTGTGTCTGTTTTAGCTTGGGTTTTCAGTGATACTAGTTTAAACTGTCAATTAATATAGCCTGAGAGAGTGCACTTATGTCTGGGTGGTGCCAGAAATGGACGGGGTAGAAGAGACTTATTCTTCAAACCAGTACTACTGCTTGGAAGCTCTTGCTTCTTGAAACTACAGCTTTGGCATTTGCTGTCTTCCTATTTCTATTCCTGACCACCTCTTTTAATCATATTTAACAAATTTTTGCAATATATTACGTGCAGTTCTAAAGGAATTGACAGTGTATAGGCTAATCAGTGTATAGGCTAAGGCCTTACAGACTGACAGCTTGCTTGATCAGATGCTGCAAGCACAGTCACAAGAGTCTTAATACTGTATGATTTATACTTTCACAGAGTAAGAATTATATGTAGACAGTGAACCTTTTGTGTGAGGCAGTTTGAGATGTGTTACTAATACTATATCAGATTCCTCTCTTCTTGCATGAAGTGCTGTGAAGTGGGAAGAGGAAAAAGAAATACTACCTTTGCAATTGGAAAACTGTACAAATGTTAACACTTGCCTTCCTCTGGGAAGGTTGGTATTTCCAACATTTTAGATGGTGGGAAATAGATTTAGAGAGCATGTCTGTCTGTCAAGGGAGAATACAGCAGAAATCCCCGTGTTAGTGTCTGAACTGGTAGGTCAGCACAATCAAGCACTGTGCCTGCAAATAGGCCAGCCGAGCTCCAAAAGCTGTGTGTTGGCATGAGGCATGGATATACATGACAAAGTATGTTCTACCTCCTAGACCTGAACTGACTTCTCATTCTCAGCTGGCACATGAAAAGCCAGTGCGTTGTCTCTGAGTCACATTGTGCAGTGCTTCTTGTGCAGGGCTGGATCAATATATCTGCATTTGTTGAACTCTTCTGAATACTCAAGGCCTAAAGATTTTAATTGTGCTGTGCTTGTGAATATACGCTATTAGACCACTGATTCGTCTGCAAGCTGTGAGCTGCCAGCAGCCAAGAGTATTTCTAGATTTAAATCTGTCACAAGGGGGAAGTATTTGACTGTTTAGTAAATGAGGAGTTTAGCAGGAGTCTTGACAGAATTCTGTGTTTCAGGCTCTTCTGTTTCCTTCACTTACTCTAACATTTAATTCTCTTGTTTGTCCTCTTTCTCTCTCACTTTTAAAATCTCCAGCCTTTAACTCAGTTAAAGCTGTAAAACCATCTTGCAATATATATATATTTTAAAACTTTCTGCTTCGCTTTTCTAGTTCATTTTCTCCCTGAATTTCTTTGTAGATTCTGTTCCCTTGATGAAATAAATAGTTCATGTGCTGTTCTCTGGCTGACAATGGCACACTTGAAAATTGCTTTAACATCGTATCAGACTCCTTTTTCTGCACAAAGTGTCATAAGTTGAGTAGGAGAAGAAGAAACACTCCTTTTCATACTCTAAAAGTCAATAGGTACTGGGCAAAGAAACAAGAAAGGTGTGAGGACGCAATGGGAATATTGTGCAATTACCAGCAGGAGGAACACAGAACGGTTGCTCCCTGCTTACAACAGTCTGAGAAAGTGATAGGAGGGACAAATGTGTGACTGCTGCTCCAGTGACTGATCCTGGACAAGTGTCTGTTGTGGTTTAAACCCAGTTTCTACTTCACCCACCCCCCTCCTCCCCCCAGCTCCCAGAGGGATGGGGAGGAGAGTCGAAGGAATGTAACTTCCATGGGTTGAGATAAGAACAGTTTAGTAACTAAGGTATAACACAAACCACTGCTGCTACCACCAATAATAAGAAAATAACAAGGGAAGAGAGTATGATACCACCCACTGAAAACGAGTCCGATTGGGAAGTGTGTGCCCTTCCGGGTAACTCCCCATTACCTCCCCAGGCATGACATGCTGTGGTATGGAATGCCTCTTTGGTCAGTTTGGGTCAGGTGTCCTGTCTCTGCTTCCTCCTGGCCTCCCCTCCTCCCTGGTAGAGCGTGAGTCCTTGGTCAGAATAAACATTACTTAGTGGCAACTAAAAACGTCAGTGTTATCAGCTATGTTCCCAGGCCGGAAGTCAAAACACAGAACTGCATCGGCTACTAAAGAAGGAGAGAAAATTGACGGCTACTGCTAAACCCAGGACAGTGTCCTTAAGGATGACCTTACCAAAATCAGAGTTTGTACAAAATGTTTTTGTAGAAAAATCCCAATGGGTTTCAGTTAGGTAGCTCTTCATAGCCTGGCCTGCAGGTAGGTTTGTCAGACCCAGCTATATAGTATGCAGCTTGAAAATTACTTGAAAATGGTTCTTCACTTTCACAAATAATTACTGCAATCTATGAATACTATAAGTAATGCAAAACTGATACGCAAATATATATAATGATCTACATGTGAATAATTAATCAGCATTTATGTACCCACATTCGAAATTTAAAGATCAGGTGATAAATGTGTTCCGGAGTTGCTAAAATAGGGCTTTTTGTTTTTCTAACTTCCTTTCAGATGTCAGTGCTGCATTCAGTCATTTCAGCCTTCAAGTGCATCACTGATTCTGATTTACCCCATTTGAAATAAGCAAGTAGAAATACCAGAAAAGAGTCACCTGTCTACCAACCTACCTTTCTGGTTCAGTCTTTCATAGACAGTCTGAAATACGAGGCCTTTTCTTGTCACAGTGCTTTTGGGAGAATGTTCTGCCAGTTTAAATGCATGGTGCTATTTTCCAATCCCACACAGTTCATTCTGTAACTGTTTCATTGAACTAGTCAGGAACTTGAATGAGATTAAGGTGTTATACAATTACTTCATGTAATAAGGATAAGAAGTATGACTTGCAAAAACGCATTAGGCAAAGAGAAAAACTTTGGCCTCCTCGTATTAAGAAGTTTTAAGTAATTAAAGAATTCCAGATTAAGTAGATGGTCGGGGTATTTGTTTTCTATCACCAGTTATTCCAAGCCACTGATTTGGGATAAGGCAGCACATTTACAACTATATTGTTAATTCTGTGTTTCTTCACAGTTTTTTGTGGATAAAAGTTGTTCTTATTTTTGCTTTGTTTTTCAGGGAACTTTTGATGACTACCTGGAGTTGTTCTTACAGTTTGGCTATGTGAGTCTTTTTTCATGTGTTTATCCACTGGCAGCTGTCTTTGCAGTGTTAAACAACATCACCGAGATATATTCTGATGCCTTAAAGATGTGTAATGTTTACAAGCGTCCGTTTGCAGAACCCACAGCAAATATTGGTGTTTGGCAGGTAATTTCTGTGTCTTTCTATTCATATATTTTGAAAGAGGTTTCAGCAAATGTGTTTAAACTGTTTGACCTATCTGTCACTTTAAAGTTTAGCAGGCACTTTGTTCTCTTCAATGCCTTAGGATAGTAACTATCTAACTGTATGTCCAAATGGTTTTTTTTTGGTAGGATTTTTGACCAGATGTCTTCCAGTTGCCTTTGAAAAGGAAACAAAGCCTTTAGTGTTTGTATATATGTGTATTGTACTTCTGTTGCAACTGCAACAAAGTGAAGCATCTAGATACTGCCTAGTACTGTTTATGGCCAATGTATTTTAGAAATGGTAACATTTGATGCAGTCTTAGAAGCATGGAGCTGAGCAAGGGTTTAAAAAACATTAAAGAATGGTAGGTAAGTACGTGGATTCCTAAGCCATGCTTGGCTGTGTTGCCCTTGTGATTACTTGTACTCAAGCTGACTAATTTTAAAATAATCTGGATCTGTGAGCAGGATCTGGATCTTTCAGCACAGCCTGAGCACTGTAGTCTATCTGAACAGTTTCACACTAGTAGTAGTGGGTTAAGGATTTCCTGTCCTCTGTTGCTTGCCTATGCTATCGTGCTAGCACCAGCTAGTTTGGAGCCCGTTGTGTCAGTAACCTGATTCTAACTGAAAATAACCCTGTAAAACTCCTCTAAACCCAAAGTTTTTTCTGAAATGAAAGAATACTGTCAAGTCACATCCAGAGACTTCAGCATTCTGTAATAGCAGGGATAATGAGTGCGAAGTAGGCTGGAGGAAATTTCTAGGGGACAATCCATATTCTAGTTATAGTTAACAGCTTTAGTAATGGTATGTAATGGAGACAGAGTGGATCATTACTAGTGGATCATTTAATTTGGTGGGATTTTAAATGTTGGTTCCAAATGAAACAAATGGGAGATGGAAGAAATGAAATCAGGAAACCTCAAATAAAACATACTGCAAAAATATGCAGACTGAGTATTCTGTGCAATCATTATACACATACATAGGTTTTAATGAAGGGAGCTTGCAGGAGAAAACTTTTATTATCAAGTCATTAAAATGTGTAAATTATAATCTGTGTTTAAACATTTGATGCATTTTCCTAGTCTGAATTTATGTTGCCAGCGTGTTGATGGCATTGACCATCAGATAAATGAGGCTGTGGTCATAAGTCCCAGGTGTAGCTGCAGGTGTGGTATTAGCATTTGGTTTTGCAAGAATAGTTTATTTCATTCTAGGAAGTAGACTGAAAAACTATAATATTGATTCTATAGTCATGTTCATTAATAGAGGAAGTGCATTTGTTTTGTATGAATTAAAAATAATGACTTAAACATTTTGTTACCTGATTCATGTGGGAAGTTAGAGCATTGGCTGAAAGATTTAAAGGAATACTGGAATTATTTGAATCAGGTGAGCTGAGTCACCAGCTTGTTGTCAAGGAGAAGGTTACTTCTGCTAATTTGCTGTGAAAATTGCTGCAATTCAGTGTCAGGCTTTCTTGTTGCAGAGGGGATGTTGGAATAAGTAACCATGATACTACAAAAGTAGTAATATTTTCTGACATTTTGTGGGAGCTCTTCAGACAAGAGCTTCTTAGATGTGTGTAATTGCATGTGTTTAAATCTGTCTTATAACAAATTTCAGCTTGTGTAACTGATCTTTAAAGAAGGCATTCTGTCCGATCCTTATGTTTTCCTATTACTTCACATTCAGACAAAACCTCCAAAATGAGAATGTTTGGACTGACAGTCCTGCTAGGAATTTAGCGTTTTTTCCTTCATCCTGGAGGCAACACATGTTGAGTAATACAACTGTAGATAAGTGTTATAAGTATATAGATAAGCGTGAGATGAGAACATGTAACACACTTCTATGTGCTGAGGCTATGAATCATGAAGATACCAGGGATAAGGCTGCTTTCCTGTCCCCTTTTTTCCTTTAAGATTATTCCGTATTATTCAGGTGTAGGCATTACCTACATCTAAAGTGTTAATGGTCTCTTAATAGCTTCTCAAGGTCTTCACAGTACTAGGGAATTGTGGAAGAATAGGTTTAACTTTACAGCAAACTATAACGTGCACATAGAGAAATCAGACTAGAGAGAAATTCAGGGTTGCTAGATGATCTTTGTGGCATTGCAGACCTTCTTGTGGTCTTGTCTTTTCCTGTTCTTAAATCTGATGAAGTCCGGACTGCTTGGCAAGCAAGTCTTAGGTTGCAGAATTCAAAAGATGAAGGAAAATAAAAAAGCTCAAATAATGGAACTTCTGAAGATTTAACGAAGAGAGAGTTGCTGTCCAGAGCAATTTGAAGACTGGTAAATTAGAGATAATGTCATAAGTATAAATGTATCTGTGTTTTATTTCAGCTGGCTTTTGAAACTATGAGTGTAATATCCGTTGTTACTAATTGCGTACTGATTGGAATGTCTCCACAAGTGAATGCCCTTTTCCCAGACTCAAAAATGGAACATATTCTGACTGTGGCATTGGTAGAGGTAAGTCTGCCTTCAAACACTGCATGTGCTTTAATAGCATAAAATATAAACAGTAGAAATTATACCCAGATGTAGACTCCTCCCAGCCTTATATTAAAAGGAAATTAAAATTTCCCTATCAAAGCAGTGTTCAGAACTCTTGTTTTTTGATCCCTTTCTGTGTTTTTGTGTACTGTGAATGTTGTTGCCGTACTTCTCCATACATTTCAAGAATTTAATAGTGCTATTTCAAGAATCACAATAACCAATCTTTTGTGAAGTGGTGTCATGGTTTAAGCCCAGCTGGTAACTCAGAACCACACAGCCACTCGCTTACTCTCCCCCTTCCTCACCCCTACTCCCAGAGGGATGGGGAGGAGAATCGAAAGAATCTAATTCCCACAGGTTGAGATAAGAACAGCCCAGTAACTAAGGTATAACACAAACCACTGCTGCTACCACCAATAATAATAATGATAAGGGAAATAACAAGGGAAGAGAATACAACTGCTCACCATGTGTTGAACCATACCCAGCCCGACCTGAGCAGTGATCTAGCCCTTCTGGGTAACTGCCCCCAGTTTATATACTGGGCTGTGGTATGGAATATCTCTTTGGCTAATTTGGGTCAGGTGTCCTCTATCTGCTTCCTCCTGCCTTCCCCTCCTCCCTGCAGAGCATGAGACTCAAAAAGTCCTTGGTCAGACTAAACATTACAAGAACTAAAACATTAGCAACAACTAAAAACATCAGTGTTATCAGTGTTGTTCCCAGGCTGAAAGTCAAAACCACAGCACTGCCGGCTACTAAGGAGAAAAATGACTGCTGCTGCTGCTGAACCCTGGGCAGCTAGTTATTTCTCTGCTCAGTTTGTGACCCCAGCATATTCTATGAAAACCTCCTACATTGTCTTTAGGGATGTTTCCTGTAAGGCTTATCCAAAACAAATGTGTCTGATGACTGTAAATACTAGTGATTGTAACAGTGTTTGGGTTTCATTTTTTTAGTAATTCTGTGTAGTAAACACTTGAGTGTCATTCATTTTCAGACAAGGAGGGGGATTGCTGTTCATTTTGTATAATAACTGAGATTGTAGGACTTTGTCCTTAGGTACTTTCTTTCAGAGCTTTCTTGTATTTCATTGCCTTGACTTTCATCATTGCACTATTTTGGCTTTTAGGAACTTGATTACTTTTCCTGTGGCAAAACATCTGGTTTCTCTGTGTGTAGTTGTTAAGGTGCATTACCTTACAGAGGTGCAGCAGGTGCACATACTGTGTTGTTTTTACAGGTGTTAAGCATTATGCAGTGAATTATGAGCTTGCTTTACAGGTTTTTTACCATATCTTAGTGTTTACAGAGTTAACTCCTAAGTATGAGTAATGTCAACTGATTTACTGAAGTGTGAGTCTGCAGACACTCCGATGTATTCTGTTATGCATGTGTGAAGATTTGCATTAACCTTAGTGAGGTATTTTAGTGTAAAACTAATTTGGCAGTTTAAGCATAATGCTGTAGTTCATTACTGGACAATATATCCAGAGTGATTGTATTATGAAAACTGTATTGCTAAATGTAAGCAGTATGGACTTACAGCAGCTTAAAGAGATGGGGCTATTTTGTTTTGTACACAGAAGCAATTTTGGTAATGACCACTGATTTGTAATGAACATTGTGTGAAGAGACTGGTGGAGGCTAATGGCAGATGAGCCAAAAGAGAGGAAAGGCAACCATTTCATATATAGAAAAGTCAAGTTCTTTCTTACTGCTTTTCTTAGTTAAAAGCAAGCCCCTGAACAACCATAATGACATAATGTGCTGGTCAGAAAAGGAATATTTAAAACCTAGTTTTGATCACAAGCATCCAGTATGCAGGATCCTTTTAAGTAGGCTGCTCTGATTTTTATTTATTTGTTTCATGTTACTACAAACTATCTGTTGTCTGAGAAAAAGCAAAGACACAAAGCCGACATATGAGTCTTGTAATACTTTTCTGCAGCATAATAAGCCATGTGATTTTAGGAATGTTGTTGGTTATAAACAATTCCAAAACTGCTTACTGTCAAGGTTGAAACTTCTGCAGTCTCATAAAGGGCAGTCCTTCAGTACATCTTAAACAATATTGAAGAAGTTCATGGGTATGGGTTTAGTTGGCTACTTTAAAGTGTCAGTGAATAGCTCAGGTTGTGCAATCTTGCAGGGAGTTTTCAAACGCAAGTTACAAAGCTTCTGGAGTCCAGGAGAGTTCTCCAGAGTGAAACACATTTTACATAGAAATTTTATTTAAAAAAGATATATGAAGATGAACACAACAAACATGATTTCATTCCTGTGGAAGCCATTTTCCATTTGTGTTTACAGTTAAATATGTTCTCAGTTATAAAAATTATTTTTTCAGCAGTAGTTATGTTGTATATATTTCAGGTTAAAACATTGAATTTAAAAAGGTAGAAAGAAGGGAGAATTACTAGATGCTGTGGGGCTATGAACAGCAGAAATATGGATTTATGGCAGCTTAAAGAGATGGGGCTATTTTTGCCTTTGCTTCCTGCGCATTTATTCCTTTCTTACCTCTTACACTGGCACTTTCTTTTATCTGGTGCATGATCAATCAGATTAGAGAACTGATCTGGGAGAAGCTGTCTGACCCAGTTCACTACTGAAAGAGAGCAGGGCAGAAGCAACTGTGTGTGGAAGACACACAGTAATGCTGTAGGCTTGTGCTGGATTAAATATGCGGGACTTCTGTACCACTGAGTCTTTCTCCTGTAAGTATTACTTCATCTACAGGAAGATGCCTGAACTACAAGAGGGAGTACAAATCTCATGTATTGGCAGTATTCCCATGTATCTGCTAAATTTGTTAATGATTAAACTGTGCCTTTCAGTTGTAAAGAAAAATTCAGGAGCAGAATATATCACTTTAAACCTCTAGGACAGACCTGGTGTGTCTAAAGTATGTTAGTGTCAAGGTGGGAAAAAGTTCTGTTGGATGTGTCAGGGTGTTGACAGAAAAGCATTTTAGATCACTTAGTAGAGATTCAGAAATGCATGGTACAGGTGAGTTACTTTACTTTCTGATGTTTACTGCAGGTGAAGACAAGAATATTATGGTGTGTTTATGCTGTTATGACAGCAGCTTGGTAGGCAGTGTGAAAATGTTAAGGAACACAAGAAATTTCTTTTAGGAGGCTACATATACTTTCACATGTTCAATTGATAGGGTAATCAACTTAAATCTTAGCTGCCATTAGATGTTTTTATCAGGTTTAGGTAATTGAGACTTCAGTTGGACATCTATATATCTATTTGATGCAGAGCTAAACAGAAGAAGCACTGTTCTTATAAGGGCTGAGCATGGGTATTAGCAATATCCTGATATTTTTTTATTTTTCAACCAAAAAAATAGTGCTTTGTAATAATAATGATGCTCTTCAAATGGACACGTTTATATGACAGCATTTGACGTAAGTCAGTGCGGACATAATGAAGAACTGTACATGATACTCTTGTAAGTTTTCTGCACCCAGCCCCTACAGCTTTATGCAAAATAATGGTTTTGGTGTTTTGTTGGTTTTGTTTTGTTTTTTTTTAATTTTTTTATTAACAGCACTAACTCTACTGCTGTCTACACTTTTGGTGGGAATACCTATTGTATGAGCAAAGTAAATGCTAACTAAATAGAATAATAAGTATTTCACAGTAAATAATGGGAAGCATCAAAATAATATTTAACAATTATTTTAAAGTATTAAGCCAGTGAGTTTTTGGTTATGAACAGCCTGACCTATTTTTATCAGTCCAGCATCTGCTTCCATGCCAACATGATTTGAACCAGGAGCAGAATCATGAAACTGCCCTCTTACTTATGGATGGGTGCTGACTGAGTGCAGCAAGTGCAGTTCNGCCAGTGAGTTTTTGGTTATGAACAGCCTGACCTATTTTTATCAGTCCAGCATCTGCTTCCATGCCAACATGATTTGAACCAGGAGCAGAATCATGAAACTGCCCTCTTTTACTTATGGATGGGTGCTGACTGAGTGCAGCAAGTGCAGTTTTGAAACAAAAAGAAGTAGGTGAATGTCCTTAAAGCAGGAAACAGTAAGTCCTTATTAACATAATTTTAAACCAGATATATCCCATAGTGTGTTTAGTACTTCAGGCTTTACCATAGGCACATACTTGTGATATGAGCCACAGGTGCAAAGCAGGATATTCCAAGCAAGCATCTGTGCTCGTGTGAAACTGTTCCAAATCACCTCTGACTTTCTTATGCTGATTTGAATAAAAAGAGGGAATTACTCTTATTTGGTGAATAGCTGGGGAGTGGGGTAAAACTAGATGTAACCTTAGTTCTGCAGTGTTTTTTTATTTTAATTTTTTTAAATTTATGCCAAAAGGTTTTGTTCCTGATTCATCTTAATGTAGACTCTCATAAATTCAAAGAATTCAGTTTGAATCCATTTCAGGATTCCTCTAAAAGCTGAGTCCAAGAAATCAATTGTATGTACAGCTCTTCGTAGTGATTCTTTTCTTTCCAATGAGCACATTGATAGGGGTCTTTTGAATCAGTAGTTGTAAAGTACAGGCTAACAGAAGTGTATCCTAATCTCCAAAAGTAACCTGTGTAGCCAGCATTCAGAGGTAGTAAACTAATGGATAGATTTTATACAGAGCTACACTTAGTGTAGATGTTTTACCTCACATTAAGGCACTTGGGGATTAGCTTGGAAATACTGAGTAATAATGGAGGGCCCTTATGATAGCTGTAGTATAAAAACTGACCTTACAGCCTACAAGTATGATTTGGGGAAGAATGTAATTGATTCTGGTATAGATGAAAATGAAGACCTTAGGGTAAGGACAAGATTAATATATTTGTAATAAACATGGCTTATTAAACAGTTGGATTCTGTGGATTTGATTTTGTGGAGTCTTCATGAGGATTTGAAATAGATCTTCATGAGCTTCATAAAAATATATATATTTAAAAGTCAGTTCTGTAAGGCGTATGGAGTGGAATAAGGGAAGTAACCCTTTAAGTTTTTCCTTGATGAGGGGGAGCTGACAGTCCCTTTATCAAAAGCTGAAAAGCAGGAATCATAGCTTGTTAATAAAGCTGAAAAATTAGTGGTGTTATGTTTAAAAGTGTTAGCAGATCAAAAATTAAAGTGGTTGAAAGTTGTTTGGAACATCTACTTTTATCTGGAGTTCTATTTTATATAGTGTATTTTTTCATCAAGGGTCTCCTGGTGTACAGTAGAAGCACTTGAAGCTTTTGTTGAGCACTCTTAATGTAGTGGTCCTGACACTCAGATCAGCAGTTGTTTCTGAAATTCTGTGGCAGAGAAACTGGGAAATGCTACCAGAGCCCAGCAGTTTGGATTTTAATAGATGGGAAAGTTCTAGGCATCATGATACTTTGCTTTCTAGATAAATTTGGAAATTTAGTAAGCACTGCATCCTGAGTGCAGTTGAAGATCTTTTGAATCCACTTCCTGAGGAAAGGCAATTTGAGATGACTTGTTAAATCAAACTTAAAGTTTGTTCCCCTTATTTCCTTAAATTCAGCAGATACACAAAGTACACTTACATATTGGCCAACTTTATGTAGTAGGAAAAAAAAAATGCAGAAAACCAGGCTGCATGAGCATATGTACAAATTGAATTCTGTTAACATTAAAGCAGGGTGAAGTTGAAGCAAATCAGCTGTGCATGACTTATTTTGTTTTCCTAAATGATTTCTGTGTTTCTGACAGGTACTGTTTTAAAAGGCAGTAGCTGAGGATTTTCACATTCCGAATCAGAGAGTAGTAAGGGACCTTTGGAGATAATTTGGGCAAACCTTCTGCTGAAAGCAGGACCTTAAATTGGGTTGTCTGCGTCCTTGTCAAGCTAAGTTAAGACATGAATACTTGTAGTGAGGGGAAGTCCACCACTGCTCTGGGCAAACTGTTCCATTGTTTAATTGTTCTTATGGCAAAGAATTGTGTTTTTTCTTATGGCAAGTGAAAATTTCCCCAAAGCAGCTTGTAGTTCATGGCCTGTTGTCCTTTCACCGTGTATCCTTGTGAAAAGGGCAACCTTCAAGTTGTCTTCTCAAAAACTACCAATTAGGCATTGGCCATGATTAGATCCTTGTTCTTTCAACCTTTCTTCTTACGTCAGGTTCTTCAATGCTGTAGTCTTGGTGGCCCTCTGAGAGGCTCCCTCCAGGTTTTAAATCTCTGTTTAACAAGTTGCCAGTGCCACTTTTAAAGAAACAGGGAGTGCTTTTCCTGTGGGCTGATCCCCTCGTATCTTTCATAGCTTCATGGTAAGGTACAAACCTTACTGACAGCTTTACTGTTCCTTTTTCCTTTTTAAGAAAATACTTAGCAGGCGTACTCATGGGGTATTTTATTTTAGGGAAACACATCCTAGCTGAGACTTGTCTGCGCTTGTACTTGTGATGAAAAGAGAAAAATAGAGAAAGATAAATGGAAAAATGTATTTTATATGAATTGTATAGTTATTTCGTTCATCAATGTGTACATAAAATAGGTTTGCAGTATTACAGATTCTGAATGTTAAAAAAGATTAATCCACTGGCGATTTCAATTAACATATTCTTCCTGTTCAAGAATACCTCTACATCAGCTGCAAATGTGTAATACGTATGCGTATACAGAAGAAATCTTATCTGAAAGCCCTTTAAAAATCTGATGTGTATGTTTTAATTTTTAATATTGTACAAAGCAGTGCTTTGATTTCATATCCTATGCTAGGCAGGTAAGCCGCTGCTGTTTGGTTTATTCTCAGGTTCGCAGTCATAAAAATAGTTTGATCTTTTAATTTCAAGCTGAAACCCTGGATAGAGATGGTATAACACTTAGAGGAAGTTTCTAAAGGTTACTGTAGTATAAAGACTTAACGAAATTTAAGAACTCTTTAGTTTACTGTTTGACAGCATTTTAAAGGAAGAACTCCAGTTTCTGTGCATTTTATACACATTGCACTTTCCCAAAGATTTCTGTAACCGTAGGTTTAGTTTGAATATAAAGTTATGAAATATTTTAGCTAAGTTATTCTCATGAGTGAAGTGGAACAGATTGTTCTCAGGGGTTTTTTTTTCACTTCAGTGAGAGTTTTAACCTTTCAGATGGGGGGAAGATTTCTGGATTGGTATGGAATGTTATAAATGCTTGCTCTGAGCCAGACTCCTGGAACTGTATCAGTGAGGTTAAAAAAATTACAATTTTGCTGATTGCACATTAATATGGATTACGTTTATTTCCAAAATTGAAATTTATCACAGATCTTTTTTTATTGCAGTCTACTAGTCATTTTGTTATAGTCGTTCTGATTTAGTGAAGATTTTGGTCACTTTGAATGGTAAAGATATGGCAAAAGCTTGTCAGAATGAAGATGAATTCAAAAATTGCAAGTTTGTATTTGCTGGTTGTATTCTGTAGCTGTCTGTTAGTACAGAAATGAAAATGCATGTTAACATCTATCTAGTCTTAAATAGTCCAATGGCTTTTTGAAAATTGCAGAATTTAAACCAGTATTTCTGCATTTTCCTATCTGTGAGCAACTTTAATTTGTTCCTCCTTATTTTCTATTCTTTTCTCAAACCCTTCCTTTCTTAGCTGCTCAATTTGCTGTGTTGGAAGCTGAAACATAATCACACAGGTGAATGAATTTTCTGTTCAGATGATGTACAAACACTGAAATGTGTTAAGTATATGTAGGACAGCAAGAAACCACCACATTGCAGCGAGTTTTTCAACTCTGATAACTGAAATGTGCTGGTATATTTTACTACTATGTCTACCCAATTTTTGACAGTAATTTTTCATTCCTTACTTTAGGGTGACACAATTCAGAATATAATTTTTATCTTTAAATGCATGTCTTGCTCATAAGGGTTAAAGTTAGTGTATGAAATACTGCTTTACTGTTGTTTTTTTTTCTTTCTAAAACAGATTTCTTTTTGATCCAGATGAACTAGGAATAGATGCAAAGGAATGGGTGAGCTATTTCAGGTCAAGGGTCTATGTGCAGCAGAGGCCAACGGAAGAGTGTATTAGTATAGCCACAACATAGTCATGTTTCCTGAAAATTAATTCTCAGCATCTGGTGATTTGTGGACCTTTTTAAGGACCTGTCTCATTGAAAATGAGCTGTTCAGAGCTGGATATTGAAACATGCAGTGCTTTTGTACCATGGTGTATTCACTCTTTCAAAAGAATTTGAATTACTTTATAGTAAAAAGCTAGTTAAGCAACTGATGTTAATATCCTCTTACCTTAATAATTAATACGTGTTGGTTCTACCTTGGTATTTTTCTAGCTTTTCTTTGCTCTTTTTTCAGTTGTCTTTTCTGTGTAAGAAGGGCTTTTAATTCTGTATTGTATACTCCCAGTGTGGCTAGGAAATTGTAGTGGAAGTTAAGAAGCTGGTGTTACAGGAAGCCCTTTCATTGGCAAGGAAAACCTAGGAGGTGCCTTAGTAGAAACCATGATAGCAAAAAGGGAATACTCCATTCTTGCTGCCAGCCAGGTAATGGTAGGAACAGCAAGCTACAAGAGTATCAGGTGCTAGGTAGCTGAAAGACCTCAATGCTTTTTAGCTCACGTTGGGGTCCCTTTGGTAAGGAGCAGAAATAGGTGTCCTTTCTGGGATTGGGCCATTCCTCATGAATTTAACATTATCTAGTAGATACTACTGTGTTTCTAAACCATCCATATAGTAGGAAGGTTGAGTGAGTCAGATACCTCAGGAACTCTTTCTGGAAGGGAGCTTGTTCTTTATTCCTAATAAGTGCTTCAGAAGTGTCAACCTAGAAAAAAGGTTGACAGGAGAAGACTGAAGAAGAATGTTTCTTCTGTTCCTTCTTGGGTCATGCAAGGCTGCCAAAATGGCAGAACTTCAAAAGGGAAGATGAATAGAATCAGACTTTAAGATCTCTTTCAAACCCACTTAGATTAATATTTGTCACAAAGAAGTTTCCTTTAATGTATAAATGTATTTCCAGCTCAAGCCTGAGCTGGATGTACAGCTTCTTTGCTGGCAGTTGGAAATTGAACAACCAGACAAAAGTCAAGTACCTATTAATATTCATTGTTTACCTTCCACTTGATTAAAATTAATAGTTGTTTAATGACAAGATAGAGTATGAACATTCAAAGCCTCCTGATTTCACAACCATTCACAGACTGGCTTAGCATTTCATGGTACTGAATTGTTTTGTAAATTACATATTAGTTTATTCAGTGAAATTATTTAAATAGCTTTCTGCAAATGGGATATCTGTAGCTGCCAGCTTATTATTCCTGAATAATGGAATTTCCTAGAGAATAGGTAGAGCTATAGGATTCAGATACCATATTTATCATAGAATCATAGAATAGGTAGGGTTGGAAAGGACCTTCAGATCATCTAGTTCCAACCCCTCTGCCATAAGCAGGGACACCT
>NDXB01021705.1:165108-193844 GCA_002631895.1 Agapornis roseicollis | reverse complement strand
CCTCTGCGAGCGCTGTCAGAGCGACTGCAAAAATGACAATAAATTAGGACATGACCAAGCAGACGTGGACCTGTTGTCATGCCTGCGAAGCCAACACAAGGAGTTACAGTGTGCTGATGCCTTCACTTCCGATTAAACAAAATCATCTCAGCTTTACTCCCAAAAATAAATGCTCTCATTTGTTAAGATGCTCTTACTCACACGGATCCCTTATCACAAAACTTACTCTACAGTTCTGGTATTTACACACAGGACTGGTTCTCCTGCGCAGCACTCGGCAGGTCCCTCGCTGATCCACTAACTCCTGGGCACTGTTTTATCAGTAGCTCCTCTAACACCCTATACCTCAACACCAACCAGCAGTTTCCATCGTGCAGGAGGGAATCCACATCACCACCTCCCTAATAGAAGGCACAGTCCTGGCTGCAGCAAGCTACAGTTTTCTATAAGGCAAGAAAATGCTTAAGAAAGAGAAAAAGGAAAAAAAAGTCTGAAAATGAGTTCCCAGTTGCCAGCAACATCTGAAGACGCTGCTGACACCAAGATCACAGAATCACAGAATAGTTCGGGTTGGAAAGGATCTTAAGATCATCCAGTTTCAGTCCCCCTGCCATAAGCACTCACGGCTTCATCCAGCCTGGCCCTAAACACTGCCAGGGATGGAGCACTCACAACCTCCCTGGGCAACCCATTCCAGTGTCTCACCACCCTTACAGTAAAGAACTTGTTCCTTATATCCAATCTAAACTTCCCCTGTTTAAGTTTTAACCCCTTGTCCTATTACTACAGTCCCTAATGAAGAGTCCCTCCCCAGCATCCCTTTAGGCCCCCTTCAAATACTGGAAGGCTGCTATGAGGTCTCCACGCAGTCTTCTCCAGGCTGAACAGCTCCAACCTTCTCAGCCTGTCTTCATGCAGGAGATGCTCCAGTCCCTGATCATCCTCGTGGCCTCCTCTGGACTTGTTCCAACAGTTTCATGCCCTTTTTACTATAATATATGTAAACACCTAAATATATAATGTAAGATAATGGAAACTTTCACATTTAAAATACCCGTTCAAATTCCTCCCTTCATGGCAAATGGGCTCCCCCTTGCCGTGTAGTTGTTAGTTTCACAGCACTCACTTCTGCTTCCTGGCACTAGGTGGAACTTCGGCTCAAAAGAAACGTGATTCCCGTGGGTTCCACGTTCATGGATGCAGGCAGCAAACTCTCACGTGCTGAATGCAGAGACTGGCAAAATGCAATAAACAGGAATAGGGCATGGAAGAGATGAGAAAGCAAACAGTGCTCATAGTGTTCAGTCTGTGTTCCTCTACCTCCTGGACCACTGTGGTCACCAGCTGACTTGAAGTACAGGCTAATCAGCATGTGGGTGGGTTACCAGGGGAGAGGTTTTGCCATCGGTGACCCTAAAGTCATCCTAATTCCGCAAATATGCACAAATTAGTAAGATTTCTCGATAAAATATTTTCTTCCATTGAGCTGTGAGTTCCAAAGAAAAGGAAGGCATTCCCTACTTTATAATTCTGGCTTAGTTCATCACAATGTTATTCAACATTTAAGAGACTGCAAAATGTATTAAAGTGTGACTATTTTAGTGTAAAGACTCTGTAACAGTTGGGATATTCAAAGGTATACCTTTGTGTAGCTCTCTGAAAAACTGGTTGCTGGAAGGAAATTCTGCTTACTTCTTCTTTTACTGCTTTCCTCTTTACTACTTCCTTTATTTTCTTACTTTACTACTTAAAGCTTTGAAGAATAAAGTAGTTCTCCAGACTTAAAAGCTTGCATCACCTACATCAAGACTTACAGGATGTTTTCTTACTACAGATGGGTGTAGCAGCAGATGCTAAAAATAGGGAGGCCACATCCTGCACCTCAGCTGGTCACAGAAACCATTACAAGCTGTTATTTCTGTTCCAAAAATCCACGAAGTCCTCTCAGCATAACTGCTTGAATGCCACTAGGATGAATAGGCAAACATGTATTTATGTAATGGCTACAATGGTTTAGCTGTTGGTAAACACTCTGCAATGTAAACTCTGTATTTTTGAGTGGCTGCAAAACCAGCCACAAGTAACAGGAATGGAAAACACACTTCCATGCTGGCTTGTGTAGACAGGCTGACTAAAAGTGTTTATTACCATCCTTTTCTAGAAGATAGCACAAGGCTCAGACAAGGGACATACTTTTTTTGTCAGCCCTCCTGCACCCTCTAAACAAGAAATCATGTATTTAAATACCGTTTGTTATTTTTCACTATTTATACAAGGAATAGATTTTTGAAGTATAATTGATCCTGATATCATCCCTGTCACTGCATTAAGGAGATAAAAATGATAAGCTTTGCTGTAAAAGCATGCAGTGAAGTTTCACCATCACAACATGCAATCTTATAACTTGCTGTATACTGTCTGTTTTGCAAATGGTTACATTCACAGTTGAAAATAACTGACAGTTTCCTCCACCAAAGCAATCTGTGCAGCTTTCAGGAACCTGTATAGGATGTGCCTGGAAGCTAAATGCAGGCAGGAATCTCTTCTGCACAGATCCTTGTGTGGGTCTGTTTGCTGGACAGCCTACATGGGGCTTGGGTGCTGCCTGCAGGGCTTCTGTTGCTGCAGATCCTGTAATGAATTTGGAAGAGGAAACTGGTTTGGGTCAAGAAACACAAGGGGAGTTTTGTCTTTTGGAGGCTGAGGATCCGCTGTTGACTACACAACAAATACCTCTGCCTGTAAGGCAGATAATAAAAGCTATGTGAAAACACTGTTGTGATAGTTGATGAGAAAAGTTTAGGACACATTAGACATCTGGAGCAATTAGGTAGGATCTTCTCAGGCAATGTGGAACATCTGTGCAGGATGCCTCCATAATGGCAATGCAGTAACAAGGGTGTCATGGTAATTGGTAATGGCCCTGCTTTTAAAGAGATGAATGTAACACTGGAAGTGAAGGCATCTCAGTAATACCAGTGAGACAGCACTGGCTGATAGCATGGCCTTTCAGCTGGGTCTCACTGTAGACTTTCTCCAGTTTTATGCTAGTTCAAGTCCATTGTAACACACAGGAGTTTTCCCTCTCCCTCTCTGCAAGTTGCTTAGGTTGAAGGATGTTGTTTGAAATATACCACATAAGAGGAAATCAATTTACTTGAAATATGTATACTCTAGGCTAGGGAGCTAAGCTGTTTAAACTTTGCTGTTAATATTGCCTATAAATTATGTATGCTTATGCTAATGAAATGTGCATTATTCATAGGACTCCTGATGCATAACCGTCTGCAGAAATCCATATATAAATTAAAGAACATGATTAGCAAAACCATCTTGACAACATTACAAATGAACTACTAAGAATGGAAACTTTCTTTTTAAAGATGAACTTAAAATTCCTTATAAACAAAAGGAATTGCTGGATGCATTAATAAAAGAAGGTAGGAGGTACACCATAATTTGTTTTTCAGCTAACAAATAAGAAGCTAAATAAGTGTAAATAAGAAGCTAAGGTAACTTCAAAACCTCTCCATTATCCATTGTGTACTTCCCAGAAGTTAAAGGTTTTTTTAAAGGTTAACATATGTTAAAGGTTTACCAAGGGATACCCTGGCAGGAATGTCTCTTCTGTCAATCCAAAATGAAACCCAAGACATCATAGAATCATAGAATAGTTAGGGTTGGAAAGGACCTTAAGATCATCCAGTTCCAACCCCCTGCCATAAGTAGGGACACCTCCCACTAAACCATGTCACCCAAGGCTTCGTCCAACCTGGCCTTGAACACTGCCAGGGATGGAGCACTCACAGCTTCCTGGGCAACCCATTCCAGTGCCTCACCACCCTCACAGTAAAGAACTTCTTCCTTATAACCAATATAAAGTTCCCCTATTTAAGTTTGAACCTGTTACCCCTTGTCCTGTCACTACAGTCCCTAATGAAGAGTCCCTCCAAAGCATCCCTATAGGCCCCCTTCAGATACTGGAAGGCTGCTATGAGGTCTCCACACAGCCTTCTCTTCTCCAGGCTGAACAGCCCCAACTTTCTCAGCCTGTCTGTATGGCAGGGAAATAGGATTGTAGCACAAAAAAGTTTATAAGAAGTCAATTGTACCAACCTATTGAAAGCCTATTTGGTGGGTGGAGGGGAGGGGGGGAAGGGGAGGAGAGGAGAGAAGAGAAGAGAAGAGAGCTGTGTTATTTGTGAGCTCTGTTCACTGGCCTTTTCCTTTCAACTGGAATGGTGTATTCTCATCATAGTAAATGCCTAGGAAATATTGCCGCCACCTTGGCTTTATATAGTGCTTTATTATCTGTCCTTCATCCCTCATTAAAATCCTGCTGCCTTGGGAGCAAAGCATCATGACTGCCTAAATAAAATACTGTATCATAGCTGAAGTTAGGAAATTGAAAAAGGAAGTAAATAGACTTCATTCAGGTGAAACTGCCGGGAGAATACAGACAGAATGTAACTGTCCAGTCCTGCTAGGACAGAAAAGCCAACACTCCGCTCCCCCAAGAAGCGGCCTGCCTTATGTCATGGGGCAAATACCCTGCAGGAAGCAGTGCTTCTCCTACCCTCAGATCGGTTTGCCTCCTGAGCCCTGACTTAGCGGAAAGGGTGCTATCTAGTGGGCTTTGGTGGCACGGTCTGTCTGTGCTGCAAGGCATGAGGGCTGCACCTCCTGCAACGGGAGGGGAAGCAGTGCGGTGAGGAGAGGCAGAAGTGCCTGGCTGCACAGCGTCTGCTGACCAGTACAAATAGAGAGAGACATTAACAAGCCTGTGTTGGAGCAGTCACGCCATCACAAAGAGGGGCTTTATAGAATATAATCTATCAACAGACACCCCATCTAATATTAAACACACTGTTGTGGTTTAAGCCCAGCTGTAACTCAGAACCACGCTCACTCATTTCTCTGCTTCTTCCTCCTCCTGCTTCCAGAGGGATGGGGAGAAGACTGGAAAGAATGTAACTCCCACGGGTTGAGATAAGAAGAGTCCAGTAACTAAGGTATAACACAAACCCACTGCTGCTACCGCCAGTAATGATAATGATAAGAGAGCTAGGGGAGAGAATGTGATTGCTCTGTGCCAAACAACCGGTACCCAGCCCGACCCAAGCAGTGATCTAACCCTTCTGGGTAACTGCTCCTCCCTGGCAGAGCATGAGACTCACAAAGTCCTTGGTTAGAGTAAGCATTAGTTAGCAAGAACTGAAAGCATTGGTGTTATCAGCACTGAAAGTCAAAACCACAGCACTGCACCAGCTACTAAGAAGGAGAAAAATGCCTGCTACTGCTGAGCCCAGGACACACGCCTTATGTGTTTTCCCTTGTGGAGAAGGGTTTGGGGTTTAAAGATTATTGTCTCAAAAATGGATTGGAATTGTTGCTCCTTTGGAGGCCAGGGAACTCCCAAAGCCGAAATGCCATGAATGTGTAGGTCTCTGAGGTGCACCAGAAATACTATGCAGACTCTAAAAGGCAGAAGGCTGCTCTGTGAGCAGCATTTTTGTCCATTTTTTGCCCAAGACTCTTCAGATGACTCCCATTAGAGTTCTGCTGATTGTTCCTCACTATTCCTTACTTCAGGAGCAGGGTTTGTGTGAAATCATTTTCATCCAACAAGAAGCAAAACAAAAGAAGAAGAGAAAATGGAGGCTCCTGCGAGAAAGAAAACCTCAAAGCCAAAGAAAAGTATGTGCTTACAAAGAGCAGTGTTCTCCCTAATGAACTAATATGGTACACACATTGTTTAGGTGACTTAAAAACCCATCTTTCTTTCCACCTTTACCCTGCTGAATAAGCTCATTGTCAAAACATCTACATGTAAACGTTAAGCAGTTACACTGCAAAAAAGCAAAGGTGCTGTGAAGGTGCTGCAAAGAGCTGGGTATCAGGGTGGTGTGGAGTTGCACTGCTATGCACAAGGCCATGTTTGCTTGCCTAAGTGTTTTCTGACGAGAACATCAAGGCAGAAAGAAGCCAGCTGAGTTCCCAGAACCCAGTTCCAACACTCAGTGGTAGCAGTTTGGTGGAAAACATCCCAGTCTCCTTCTTGCAACAAGGACAAATTTGCCATAGCTCTCAGCAAGGCACAGTTATGATAGTAAGGTAGCACTCGCCCTCTGCTCACAATGGCTCTGGAGCTCTGCTCGTAGCTCATACATGAGCAAGAGATAAGGATGGAGAACCTGATCACGCTGTGAATTCCTAACTGCTTTGGCTGGATCATAATTTACACTGATATTACTGCATTCAGTATCAGCTGTGGATGATGAGACCTGAATGGATCTCTTTTAAATGCAAAAAGAAGCTGTCCTATGAATAAAATACAATAAATAAATCTATTTGCAGCCTTCCTATATGTCTTCAAGGTTTTTCCCAAAGTGTTAGGCATTTCATCATATTATATGGAATAATTTCTATTTACTTAATCTGCCTTGATATCAAGGCAGATGTATCCAGGTGATATATCAAGATGATATATCCACACTAGACAATATCCACACTGAAATGCATTGCCTCAAAGTGGTTACTACAGCAGCAAACATGCTATTTGATCTCGTTAAAAACATACGGTTAGACTACTTATATAGAGAAGTATTTAAGACTTTAGAATTGCATATACAAATACAAAGCAAATAAACCCCAGCTTGCATGAAATCAAGGCTATAATAAACTCCTAAAGCCTTGTGCAGTTTGCAAGAAAGTATAGTTCCAAGTTCTATAGGGAGAAATGAAAACCTGTCTGGGCCAGATAACCTGTAGTTAAACAATATAGCACTGAGATAAAGGGATTTTTTTTCCTGCAACTTTATGTGTAAACATGAAACATTAAGAAAACCATGAATTAGCCCTCAATAGGTTATAAATGCTGCCATGTGGAAACCTTCTAGTTAGTAGGCTTTTAGTGCCATATTACAGCTCCAAAAATGAGGAGATTTTAGACAGTAAAACACACTGGGGTTCCTCATGTTTTCTCTCTAGTATTTGACCCTTTAGGGTTTGCATTCAAGCTGTTCTATTGAACTAGGTCCCAAAGATTCCTGTAAAACCAGCACTCCAAGGGCTTTAAGAGAAGCACCACAAGTTTGCAAGAGCTCACACCAGCATGTATTTAGTTGTTGTGCATTTTTTCCAGTTCTTATTGTCAGATGTTTAGTTACAAGTACTACTGCCTCTTCTTCTAATATCCAGAGAGTATTGCACTGGTAATGTAAGGAAAACCAAGGACCTGGGCCAACAGACCAGTGTGACTGACAGACCTCATGTTAGCTGAGATCTCTAAGCAGTAACAGCCATTTCTTAGCAATGAATTTGAACTTGAAAAGTCATTCTGTATGATTGTCTCCTGTGCTTCTCTCTTCTAGTGACAGGGGCTCACAAGACCTGTTACTGCTGTAAAAAGGTACAGACAGCTTTTTACAGCACCTGCCTCATGCTCTTCCTGGGGATGTGGGGAGTGTGATGCCAAGTGAAGGTCAATGGGATGACACCTTCTGGCCTCCCCAGGGAGGTGCAAGGACGCACTGATGTCCTATGGCCGTGATGATGATGTATCTTCTCATAAGCCTTAGTGGTAGGGACATTATAGCCAACGGGACAAAGACCTGGGTTCTGTCAGGGACATTCAACCTTGCCAGTGCCCTTGGCCATCTGCACCACTGGGCACTGGGACCAAGGCTCCCTCAGCTGCCCTCCTGGTGCTGAGCACATCCTGAAGATGCCTCCTGGGTGTCCTGCGCACGCGTGGCCATTTCCAGCCACAGGGAAACTTTGGCTCGTCTGTTCCATCCCTGTGTTCACAGGCCAAGTGTCTGTCTGCCTCCCAGGCAGCCTGCTCCCCTCCAGCTTCCATGTACTTCCTGCTGTGTTGGACCTCCAAGTTCAGAGGTACCTGCTTATCCATGCTCTTGACAGGCCCTGCTCATCCCTGCATATCAGACTGGCTTCTTCCTGGGCTTAGAGGACATCGTCCCTGAAGATCCAAGAGGCACCCACAGCCCCTTCTACCTCCAGAACAGCTGAGGCAGATCCTCAGCAACTTAAAATCAGCTCTCCCACAGTCCTGCACTGTCATTCTGTCATACCTGTGCTTCTTCTCCAGCAGCTCATGATCACTGCAGCCATGGCTGCCCTGCTCTTCCCATCTCCAGCCAGGTCCACCTTGTCTGTCAATAAGGCACAAGCGCTGCTCAGCTCATCCAGTGTCTGTGTTGGAATGCTGGAGCAGCCAGAAAGCTGATTTCATTCCCTCTTCATTCTTCCTACATTGGGGACATATCACAGAGAGGAAGTTGCTGCGGGATGATATATTTCCCTTAAATACAATGAGACCCCCACTGACACAAAGACTGTGGGTCACACAAAATGGGCAGATACTGAAGTAGAAGGGGATGAATACTGACACGTCTTTGAAGACAACAACATCAGAAGTGGAAAAAACCTCAACTGTAAACCAGGAAAGGCAGACTTGGCCTGTTATGACCTACACTTGGAACCCTTTGCAGAGGAAAGCAGTTTGATGTATGGCTGCTGAAACACATCCAGTCACCAGCTCCCTCAGAGCACCCCTGGGTTCTTGGTTCCTCATAGATAAGGAGGAGGCACTCGGTGGAGGCATCACTGAGTACAGCACTGACACCTCCAGATCCAGGGATGGGGAAGAGATGGAGGGGGGCTTCAGGCAGGCAAATGTGCCACTGCTGACAAGAAGGGAGAGCATGGCCAGGTGTAGTGCCCCTGCTCAGAGGGGATCCTCAGCACTGCCCTGAAGGTCTGCACACAGGACAGCAACACAAACACAAAATACCCAGATGATAAAGAGGCACCAATCACAAGAAGCCCAACTTCCCAGAGGTCGGAATGTGAGCAGGAGAGCTTGAGGATCTGGGGGAGAGGGGAGGTAAAGAGAAAAGGAAAAGAGGAAAGGAAAGTCTCTCTAAAGTCCAAAGCCTGATTATTATAGTGTCCAAAACCTCCTTTTGACTTTCCGAAGTCTTAGTTTTCACTTCTAAAACCTCATTTTTCGCTTCAAAGCCTCATTTGCAGGGTCCAAAGGCTCAGGTTCAATTTATAAAGTCTTTCCAGATTCCAGGATGTCATTTTTTAGGATCCAGCCAGGCATTTTTCTGGGTCCAAACCCTTATATGGGGGGTCCCCACTCCTCTTGTAAGGCTCAAAGCCCATTTTAGGTTTGAAAGCCCCATTTTTAGGGTCTAAAGCTCAGATTCTGCATTTGAAAGACTCCTTTTGGTGCTCCAAACCCTCATTTTAGGGTACAAACTGCTCATTTAGGGATCTGTCCTGGTTTTCACTGGGATAGAATTAGTTCTCTTCCCTGTAGCTGGTGCAGTGCTGTCTTCTGGCTTTATTCTGGCGATAACACTGATAACACACCAGTGTTCTAGCTGTTGCTCAGCAGCACTTGCCCTGATCAAGGACTTTTCTGTCTCATGCTCTGCCAGCAAGGATGGGCACAAGAAGCCTGGAGGATGCAGACACAGGACACCTGACCCAAACCAGCCAAAGGGGTATTCCATACCACAGCATATCATGCCCAGTATAGAAACTGGGGGGAGTTACCCAGAAGGGATGGGTCACTGCTGGGCATCGCTCAGTGGGTGCTGAGCAATTGTATTGGGCATCACTGCTGGTTAGTGTTTTCCTTTCCCCTGTCTAGTTTTATGCTCTGTCCCGTTTAAACCACGGCAGTTCTGCGGGAGCAAAGTTTGTTGTACAGTTGGTAATAGTGGTAAGATTTTACCTTTACTCTTGTTGCTCCAGGTTTGGTTTTCAACTTCTTGCCGTGCTTTTGTTCTTGAGTTTTTAAAGAGCTCTGCCTGGTGGGTGAGTTGTTTCTTTCTTTATAACTCCCTGGAGTTCCCAACCCGCTCCTGGCTCCTGCAGCTGCTGATCTCCAGGTTTTCCACTTGAGTCCTTCCCTCCGTGTGTGTCCCGTGCCCGTCCCTGGGTCCTTAGCGTTCCCCTCAGCAGTGGCTCCCCAGCTCCCTGTG
This sequence comes from Agapornis roseicollis, assembly GCA_002631895.1. Taxonomy (NCBI): domain Eukaryota; kingdom Metazoa; phylum Chordata; class Aves; order Psittaciformes; family Psittacidae; genus Agapornis; species Agapornis roseicollis. The sequence goes on along the minus strand of NDXB01021705.1, from coordinate 183,825 downwards.
GCCGTAGCTGTGGTCGCTGCCGTTTCCCTGCCACGGGCAGATTCTCGTTCTGCAGCTGAGGGTTGCTTTTCTCTAGGGGGGTCTTGTCTGGGGCTGGGGTGAGGGGTGCTGGCCCCGGCTCTCCGCGCTGTCGGGTCTGGCCACTGGACCGAGCGCTGAGCCGGCGGGATTTGCGTTAATAGCGCGCAGCGTAGGGAACGCAGGAATCTTTCTTGCTTGTTTTCCATGCGGATTGAAATAAAAGGAAGCACTTGATGCGATGGAGCCATCCCTTTATTGCGAGATTGCGGGATGAAGGATGCTGCGAGCGTGCGAGATTGCGGGATGAAGGATGCTGCGAGCGTGCGGGATGCGGAGGAGCACAGCGTGGCTGCTTCCGGAGCCTAAAAGTTGGTTTCCCAGCGAAACTGACTCTGCCGGTCCCCCAAAGGCTCGCCGAGCCTCGGTACCCAGGACCATCCCCGAGAGCAGCACTGGAAAGGCTGGATCCAGCCCTCCGGGGTGCGGGGTTTGCCCCCGATGAACAACGGCGGCACTCATCCGGGGGAGCGAGCGGGACGGGGTTCGAGAACAGCCGGGAAGCGTCGAGGCAGCAGGGGAAAGGGATCAAGGGAGGAACAGGCTCCCCACGGAGGGCTCGGACGGGGAGCGCAGGGACACAGCCACAGTGCCTGTCGCAGGGGTGTCTGCAGTGCGTATCACTGCGGTTGGAGTAGCGGCAGTGCCTGTTGCAGGGGCTGGAGTACCTGCAGTGCCTGTTGTTGGGGTTGGGGTAGGTGCAGCTCCGGTTGTTGGGCAACATTTTGTCTTCAAAGCGAAAAAAATTATTTGGAAGGCCTATTAAAGCCCAAGTAGTAACCCAACAAATACGTTGTAATTGCAGAAACCATCAGAATCGAAAGAGAACTGTTAAAGCAGGAGAATTCTGCAGTAACGGACAAGATGGGCTTCTATCACTCAACAGGCAGAAAATGCAGAGAATGCAATGGATGAGCTGTGAAAACTGGAGCGGCCCATTCCGTCCACAGAAAGCCAGTTCCAAACTCATCCCCACGGCACTTGTCCAGTTTGATCCAAATCCATTCTTCATTAATGTGATGATCGAGAGAGTCAGGTTCAGATCCTCAAATCCAGAGTGGTGGGATCAGGTGCCACAAGGTGTCCTGCACAGTGATGGGTGTTCAGCCGTTATGAAAGTGATCACGTTCAATATTATCCAGCATCACACAGTTTAACTCACTGGCTATTCTCACCCAAAGTCAAATCACCTTCAGATATGCACCAGACATCCCCATCCTCCTGCATCACCCACCAAGTGCAACATGTGTAGGAGATGCCCAGCACCAGCTTTCTGTTCTGGCCCCTTAGGCTTAGGAACAGGGACTGGATGTGGAATTTCCCGTGACATAATAGATCCTGTGTCAAAGACAGAAGCGGTTTTATCCTAATTATTATTACTAACGTGAAGAGACCTAAACGTGAGCATATGCACTGCTGCTGCATGCAGTTATGCCACTCACATGGCTATCCACCCTTGCTTACCCACCTAAAGCTCCATCTGTGTAAAGCCTCTCTGGGCAGCTCGCTCCGGTTTTGTGGACTGGATTTACATGTCTACAGATCGCAAATCAGAGAAGCCGTTCCCTGCTCTCCTCCCAGTTCTTCTCTCCGGGAACAACTCCTCCATATCCAAGTCTGCACTGACCTCTAGTGTCTGCTGCAAAGAGTTTAGGATGGCCGGAGAGGAGGAGAGTTTGGTTAGCCTCCAGCAGGTCAGTGCAGACCTGAGAAGTCTTTTTCTTCTTCTGCTTCTACTATTTCTGCTGCTTCTTCTGATTCTTCTACTGTTGCTTCTGCTTGTTCTTATAGTTTCAGTGACTCTTCTGCTTCATTTCTGCTTCTACTTCTGCTTTCTATTCTGCTTCTGGGTCTACTTCTGCCTTTCCTGCTTCTTTTGCATCTTCTTCTGCTTCTTTTGCTTCTGCATCCGCTTCTTCTGCTTCTTCTTCAGAGCCTACTTTTCATTCTGCTTATCGGTCTGCACCTGCTTTTCCAGCTTCTGCTGTTACTTCCGATTTTCCTGTTTCTTCTACTTCTGCCTCTATTCTATGTCTTCCTCTGATGTCTTTTTAGTGCTTCTGTGTCTGCTTCTGTTTCTACTGATGCTCCTGCTTCTTCAGTATTTGCACTTTGGGAGCCAATTTCTGTCCTGGTGATGCACAGCTATACGTAATAGGCTCCTTATGTCTTTGCCTTAGTCAGAGCTGGAGGAGATCATGATCTTGGTGAGACTTACTGCACTGAGTGTGAGGATGCAGTTGTCTTTCTCCCACATCCCAGACCTGCTATCAAGGTTAACCAAGCTCCCCTCCCTCCCTCCCACCGGCCATCTTCAATTCGTTGCAGTAGGCATTAGAGGTCAGTACAGACTTGGATATGGGCAAGGTGTTCCCGGGAAGGAAAACTGGGAGAGCAGGGGATGCAGAAGAAAGCAGAAGGTTCAGAAGAGGCAGGAGCAGACCCAAAGCAGAAGCAACAGCAGAGAAAGAAGCAGAACAAGGTAGAGAAGCCGAAGGACAAGGACCTACCTTTGGATCTGAAGATTCGGTACCTTAACATCTGTGGTGCTATAGAGTCCTATTAGATAATTTAAGATGTGCATTAAGCAAAGTACTTTGACCTTGACTACTCAGACCTCAGTAGTTCAGCCCTTCCAGTTATTATAAAAGGGGTCAGGTCCTCTGATGACTACTAACTAAGATTACACATGAAAATGTTCCAAATCTGTCTGAAACCTCAAAACGTATTTAGTCCATCAGCAGAGAGATGAAAACCATGGAAGAGGGGAGGCGAGAAGGAAATGAAGGGCCCAATCCATCAGAATAATGTTGATTTTGACACCAAGATGTTGGAGGCCATGTCTACATTTCAAACAACACATCAATCCCTGTGTCAGTCCTCTGCACTGGTATTGGAATAGACTTGGAAGCAATGCCCCTGTAGCCTACCAAGTGACCTTGCCTTCCTTGTGCTTTTGTGTTCTGCCCCGAATAACACTGACAAAAACCTTACAGCCTTCCAGACCAACACTTGCCAGCACAGTATGCTGAATTAGCTTGTAGAGGGATCAAACAAGCACCAGATTCGATGATTCTGTCTAGAATGGAGCTACAGAGGCTAGGTAATGGGTTAGTTCTTCCTATTGGATGTGACCAATATGACTTTCACCTCAGAAACACAGGACTAAAAACTTCATTCCAAGTGAGGCTCCAACTGGGGTCCTGCACCTTCTGGTGCCTCTTCTAGTCTTCCTCTTTCCATTTTGCATGTCCCATGCAACTGCAAACTGTGTCCTTAGACACTAGACACCATGTTCCACAAGTGACCTTACCGTGGTTATCACCCCAGTACTATTCAAGCAATGAATATTAGAGAACATTGCTACTTTTTACAACCAGTCAAATCACAGACAGCTAAAGCAGCAACCTCTATCCAGATTTATCATTAAAAAATGAAGCCTTTCCTGGAGCTAAGCCCTAGGACTGGGCAGAACACAGTGATCTGTGCCATGAAGAAGTACACAGCAAATGGCCATGCTGCCAGTGAAGTTACTGCATTAAAGATGTGCCTCTTAAGCAGTGTATTTGAAATACCGTGGCAGGCAGGTGAAGCGCCTGGCAACTGGAACAAAGGACCCCAGGAACATCCCTGTTCTCCCCAGAAGGGCAGGCAAAAGCCAGGTTCTGGTTCTCCCCCCTAATGGGCCCCATGTGGCAGCAGCAGCACAGAGCAACCACAGTAGCCCCATATAGGGGCTGGCACCCACCAGTGCCAGGGTCCGGGCTGGACTCTGCCAGTGCCCTCTCCCACCTCACAGGGGTGTCCTCACCCCAGTGAGACCAGTTTCCCCCAACAGCCTCTCCCACACTCACCCATCTGAGCTCTCCCTGGCTCCAGCAGAGCCAGCACCAGGCTGCAGGGGTCTGTCCTTATGGCAGCTGCTCCAAGCTGGGGAGCAGAAAGAAGCCAGGGTCTGGTTTGCATCAGGAGAAGGGAGTCCGCAGGCAGAGCTGGGAACCAGAGGCAGCTGTGGACAAATCAAGGAGCAGAAGGCAGGTGGAGGCAGTTGAGTGCTTTTGGCTACTCACTAGCATTAAGGCACTAATGAGCTGCCAGCTCCCCTGGTCTCTGCTCTGGCTCTTTGGAGACACCCCAGGAATTTCAGTCACTCACTCATCCAGAAAGGGGGTTCCGATGCCAAGGTTGTACCTGGGTGTGCAGGGATGTCTCACCTGCCCAGTCCAAACTGTCCAGGCCTGTGCAGGGCTGGAAACACTCTGGTTGCAGCCCAGAGAACACGTCTCATTGCAGGATGTGGCAAATCCAGCAGCACTCGCATCACATGGGGACCTTAAACCACAGAAATGCACCAAAAAGAGCATTAATTGCATTAGAGGGGACACCAGAAACAGCTCCCTACTGGCCTGCAAGCCCTGAGGGCACAGTGCCGACCCCAAGCTGTCAGGATGCAATGGAGGAGGGCTGTAGAGGAAAGAGCTGTGGGAGCATCACAACAGTCCAGGCTGTCCAAGCACAGGCACATGGAATAGGGATTGCATGGATGGGGAGAGCAAGGTGCATGTTCCTCGGGAGGAATCACACATCTCATGAGTAAGGGTGTCTGTAGGCAAAGGTCTTGTGCCTCAGGGCATGATTTTTAGTATTATCATGAACCAAGCTCCTGTAGGAACACAGCTGTCCTCTGTTTTACTGGTCCTGTCAAAATCACACCTGCCTTCCTCCTCTTTCTGAAGTTAGTTGTTACCCTTCCTCTTATCCAGAAGGTTCACTGACCAGCCTTCCACCTCTCCTCGAGGTCTGGGAGCTTGAAGTAATTCCTTCCTCCATGGAATTCTAAACTCCAGTTCTACAAAGCCACCACTTCTTCATTGCCNGAAGGTTCACTGACCAGCCTTCCACCTCTCCTCGAGGTCTGGGAGCTTGAAGTAATTCCTTCCTCCATGGAATTCTAAACTCCAGTTCTACAAAGCCACCACTTCTTCATTGCCTCAGTGTTTGTATGTGGTCATTCACTTCCCAGCCAGTCAGTCAGTAAAGCATCTTGAGAAATAAGAGTGAGGAATTAAGGCAGGAATGAACACACACCCCAAACCCATTCCAGATGGATTTCCTGCAGCTCTAACCTTCACCCTAACCCCAAACCAGACCTCACCTGAACCCTTCAGAGCCACAAGAGGTGTTGCTGCTGGAAATCCATCTGGAGTGGGATTTGGGCCCCTGCCCTGCCTGCCCAAACTGGATGCTGTCTGCTTTTGTAAGGCAGGATCTTTAGAGAAGGCCAGGTTGGATGAAGCCTTGGGTGACACGGTTTGGTGTGAGGTGTCCCTGCCCATGGCAGGGGGGTTGGAACTGGATGATCTTAAGGTCCTTTCCAACCCGAACTACTCTATGATTCTGTGATTCTGTGAGCTTAGAGGCATCCAGGACTCACCCTGCACCTCTGCTGCAGCCTCCCTGCAACCCTGTGGCTGTATCATGGTGTAACACCACATCTGACGTGCTGAAGTGAAATGCCAAAGGTCTTGGTTGTCTCAGATCTAACTCCTCTGCCATTCTGCACTCACACTGCATCATACATCCCAACCTGTGCTGCTAAGCTCACCTGAGCTCCTATACTCGGGTTCTAGAAGTAATGCTGCCCTTGTTTCTCTCCCCTGAGACACAGACTCTCTCCCCTGTGCCCCACAGACAGCAGCAAAGTCACCCCAGGCCCGTGTTCTTCCTGCCTGACTCCAGTTACAGCTGTGGTCACTGGCTACAGAAAATTACTATGGCCAAAACCCATTTCCTGTTAACTTCTCACCTAATAAAAGGCAGAGAATGGCCAGTTAAGCCACACAGGAGAAAGGAGAGCACAAAGTGCCACCTTATACCCATGGGGTGCCCTTTCAATACTGTCCTGGAGCTAAACGTGTCAGTTCTGTGTCCTGGTATTTACTTCCTACCTCCAAGAACAGTGACAAATGGGATCCCAAAATGAGATCCTGCCTCAGCACGTGGCCATGTGAGCTACACAGTGGGGAGCTCTTTGCTGTTTCTCTCCTCCAAAGGGCAGAATCTTCCAATCCCTCAGCAGCATCTCTGTGCATTCATTTGAAATGGACCTTTGCTGAATGTGTGGGCTGTGACTGACAGGGACTATTCCAGGGGGAAGGCTTTCTAGTGCTTGTAAACCCACCACCTCCATCAGAAACACTTCACCTTGTGCTGTCCTAAGTTGTCACCAAGTTACTCACTTGCTCCTGCTTTCCTTGGGGGAATAAACCCAGAGCTTCCTTCTTCCCTGCTATTTCTTGTGGATGAGCTTCCAGAATGTAGAGCCAGAAATCCTTGCTGCGACATAAATCCTGGCCTTATGCTCAGTGTGATGTTTGATACTGGTTTTACTCTCTGGCCTGCCCAGGCTGTTCTTACCCTCTCATCCAGTCCTCACGTTGTGTGTCACGATGGCACACGTGCCTGTGACACTGTGCTGGAGCCATTCAGAGAGCAGGTGAACTGCAACTCACACACACACGTTATTGAAGAGAAACCTCAAAGCACTCACTTTGAGGTTTATATATAATATAATTAATATAATATAATATAATATAAATCCACTCTGAGGTGGATATATATTGGGAAGGATTGCTTCAGGATACAAAGCAGAGGGGATTGTTGACCTCTGAGGGATCACAAGCATCTACAGTAATGTCCCATGCGACAGCAACGTCACAGGCCCTGCAAGAACAAAACCAAGTCTGTAACTGCAAGCATAACTCACCTCCTGCACAGCAATTCCCCTCTAAGCCCTGACAGACTTTCACATTAGGAGAAGCAATGAGAGCACAAGACAGCCCTTCAGCACTTTGCGAGCCGTTCTGGGGGGAACAAAGCAAATACTAACCCCAACACATCCACAAGCAGCTCACCTGGGACACAGATCTGTGCCCTGCTCTGCTGGGTACAGGCTCTGTCCCCACAGCAGCAGCACTTGATGCACAAACAGCACCTTCAGCTCCACAGGGACACTTCTGTTCTTCCCCAGCAGAAAAGGCAGCTTTGGAAGGAGGTATTTTGCTTTCCAGATGATTCTTTCTCTTCATCAGGCCAGACAAGAATCATAGAAGCCCTCAAGGCGTATAACAAAATGTAAATGCCCGATCCAAGTGTGGGATCAATGCTCCTGTCCCTGTACAGAACCCACAGAGACATCCTGGCTTCTTACAGCCACCTGTGCTGCTGGCCACAAATGGTGACAACCTGGTGCTGCCCTTGATGTGCTTGGGATGGGCCTGGGATCTGGGAAAGCTGGAGATGTTTCTTCCCTGTTCCCACAGGTATTATTGTAAATGGGTCTTTCTGATTTCAGCTGGTACTCTGAGGCTGAGGTCCTCCATTGGTTTTTTGCCTCAATTCTCTCTTCCCACATCTCTGAAGCCCCTGAAACTCAAGATAGGGACTGGGGAGTGAAGCCTGTCCCATCACAGGAGAAAATTAGGGTAAAGACCACTTGAGGAACCTAAGCATACACAAAGTCCATGGGACCTGAGGAGATGCATCTCAGGGTCCCAAGGGAAGTGGCCAATGGAGTTGCCAAACCACTCCCCATCATGTTTGAAAAGTTATGGCAGTCGGGCGAAGCCCCCAGTGACTGCAGGAAAGGGAATATCACCCCATTGCTAAAAAGGGTAACGAGGACCCTGCAAACTACAGACCAGTCAGCCTCACCTCAGTGCCTGGCAAGATCATGGAGCAAATCCTCCTGGAAGACATGGCAAAACATACGGAAGACAGGGATGTGCTTAGAGGCAACCAATATGGCTTCACCAAGGAAATGACTAATTGAGTGGCCTTATACGATGGAGTAACTGCATCAGAGGACAAGGGAAATGGTACTGATGTCATCTACTTGGGCTTCTGTAAGGCCTTTGACACAACATTCTTGCTGCCAAATTGGAATGATAAGGGTTTGACAGGTGGGCTGTTAGATGAACAAGGAACTAGCTCAATGGCCACTTCCAATGGCTCAAAGTCTGAGTGGAAATCAGTAACAAATAATGTCCCTCAGAGGACCAATACTATTCAGTATATTCATAAATGATACAGGTGATGGGATCAAGTGCACTCTCAGCAAGTTCGCAGCAGTTGCTATGCTTGAGGGAAGAGGTGCCATGCAAAAGGACCTTAGCAAGATTGAGGGGTTGTGCAAACCCCATGAAGTTCAACAAGTCCAAGTACAAGGTTCTGTACTTGGGTTGCAGCAATCGCCAGGGTCAGTACAAGCTGGGGCATGAATGGCTTGAGAGGAGCCCTGTGGAGAAGGATCTGATGGATGTGATGGGTTTTACTTGCTATCCAGCTCAACAAGTATATATGGTTTCTAAAATACAGGTTCTGCTCACCATTACTGACAGAGTGCTCTTTTCTTTCCCCTCCAACTAACCTGCTGAAACATAGCTTGAAACAACCTTAAGGGTTGAGTGCTAGAATGGATTCTGCAGCCCACTTGCTTTCTCTGAACACACATATACCAACTGTCTACCACAGTTCCTCTGCCTAAATGAGCTCCAGTTCATCTGGAGTCTCCTCATTCAGTCTGGGATGCTACTTGCCAGAGTTTCCTTTCCAAAATAAGCTTCTTTGGAAATAGTTACTTGCTTTGCTATACTGAAAGTGTCTTTTCTGTTCATAGGGACAAAGGTGCAAAAATTTAACCTAGATGGTCAAATGTGAGATGGGTAGATGAGGAAATGAGCTGTAGCCCTGGTACATTGGGGATGGAGTGTGTACAGCGTCAGCTTGGGATGGTGTCTCTGTGGAAAACTGTGGTAGAGAATGAGCTTTTCTGCCATTCCTCCCAGGAGCTGCAGTTGCACCAGGTCAAATTAAGAAAGAAATAAAGATGTCCCCAGATGGGATGTCTGAGTCACTGCCTCTCTAAGGAAGAACTGAGGTGGGACCATCGCACAGGGAACGAAAGGAGGCAATAAATACATGATTTTCATATGTCAACACCAGTGGTTCTTAGCAAGGCCCCAGGGTGCTGTGATCACAGTCCCAGGAGGGGCTGAGCGCTGCTGAGCTCCTTCAAGGATTATGAGAGATGCAGCTATTCTGTTCCTTTCCAGATGAGCCCCTCTGGCTGCAGTTTATAAGCCTGCAGTAGAAAACACCAAACTTTTAATTAGATCCACAGAGACATCCACAAAGTTGTCCAAATGAATCTGAAACTAACTTCCAATAACACCAAGAGTTGTAGTCTCCAGGTGTCTGCTCTGGTCTGCAGCTCATTTTGAACAACTCTGAAAGGCTTTCAGTGTGGACATAAAGAGAACCATTAACATCACTTAGTATCATATATATACTCCTTTCACATGACCAGGGTGAACTTACTCATTGCTTGGTCTCACAGGGGTCCAGCTCCACCTTCCTCTTCCCCATCCCAATATTTCTAAGTCCTTGCTATTCCACTGGCATTCCACCATTCCACTGGTGGGAATAGGTGGCTATTCCCACCTAATATGGGATTAGGTACTTATATGCAACTGTGATGTTTCTATGATGCAATGATTCTTCTCTTGCCTTACAGCAATACGAGGTCATGTTCTTTTGTGTTGATTCCTGTCATTTTAGGTTCACAGGATTACCTTGTTGAGAACTTGACTGATGATGTGGATAAGGAGGGGTGGTCACAGAGTGAGACCTAATGTGATGGGCTATCACATGGCAAGAGGAAGGGTTGAAAAGGGCAGCTAACAGGAACCTGAGATTTTCAGAACGAGTGAAGGGTGATGCCCCTAAGGGCTGTGGAGAGGCTGAGGACGTCTCTACTGCACAGAAATCATCACATGCCCAGGAAAGCTGAAATCACAGTACAACCATGAAGCAAGTTCTCAGTCAGATAAAACACCTTTCGATCTGTTTCCAGAATGTCACTCTTCCTTCCTGCCTTCATCTTTTCTTAACTACAGGAGTTCAAGTTAGTCTTTTCCAGGGCCTGTAGCTTCATTATCAGTTTGTCTTTTTTATTTTCACTTCCTGTTTTCAGTTCAAATCCTTTAATCCTCTCTTTCATTACTTCCTGTTTAAAATTTGGCCTTTCTCTCTCTAGTTCTAAACAAGTTTTCTTCCAATAACTTCATTTTTTTTTCCATACAGGTAAAGCTTGCATGTTTATGACAGCATTCACAGGTACACACACCATTTTCTTAGCAGAGATGCAAGACAATGCCTTTGGCTGGGTTAGAGTATGAGTAAGTATGATGAGGTGAAAGAAATGCCCCACCTTAACAAACCATGAGGAGTCAAGTGCCAGGCTACCTACCCTTTATTTTCTTTTTTGGCAAAACCCTGTTTTGGCTGTCTTCTGGTTCAGCATCTTTCCTGGAGTGAGTTCCCAGCCAGTGCTTATCAAGCCAAACAGAAACTCAGCGAGAGCAGAGTGATGCTTGTTCTCACCAAGGTGCATGGACGCCAGTCATCCTGCTGGTACCACCTCAGCCAGTTTCAGTTCCTGGTTCCCAGAAAGCTCTGAACATTGTAGGAATAAGGAAACACTGCTTCTCCTAAAGGCTATGCACAATTGTTCCAGTGTCTGGTCTCTGTGGGAAGCAGCATTTCTTGACTCCTGTTAACTACAAAATAGGGATCCAGTGCCTGTTAAAAAAAGTCTTTTTCAAGATGCAATTTCCAGCCCCTGGTCCAGCTACATCCTGACCAAGATCAGCCTCACTGGAGTCACAAATGCACTTCCTCAAGGGATAGTAACACTGATTTTCACATTGCCGCTATTATGTTTTCATTAGGGTGAACCTTAAATTTTGTCAGTCACCAAAACCAATTCAAGCAATCTACCTTAAACCTGCCTTGATTTCTCTAGTCCAATAAGTCACCATAATGTTTCTGAATAATGAAGTAGCTTCTGCAGCTGCTTTTAAAGCCAAACTCTTTGCTTTCTACAATAGAATGATACCCCCGGAGGATCAACACTGCCGTGCTTTTGCATTCAAAGATCTGTGATCTTTCTTATCCTCTTTATTCCCTTTTAGCACTGGCTAGTTACTTCATGTTGCTTGAACATTACTTTTGGCCTGCTGAGTAGCTTTGTGTCTCTGGGTTAAGTCAGAGCCTAAGGGCTGTCTGGGGTGAAAGCACTGCTTCCTGGGCTGTCACTGGAACTGGCCATCCCTCTGCTCCAGGCTTCCTGGTACGTGTTTCAGCTCTATCCATTTTTGCCCAGATTGCTCCCGATTACACTAAGCTTCCCAGAAATGCTTCCCAGCAACTCCATCGTCTATCTTGCCTTCTTTGGAGCAGGCTGGCAGTTCATGGGTGTGGACAGGCAAGCGCAGCATTGGTCCTTTTTCTGAAGACCAAGGGGAACATCCTCTGAAGCATGTTGCAATTGCTGATAGAAACTGATATGATGTGATTCATCAACTGTAGATGGATTCCAAGAAACTCTTTATACAAATTCGGGCCAAGGCAGGCCAGTCCCAAAGCCTTGCAGGTGTGTGCTGGGAAAATAACCACACAGGTACAGTGCGGGGGAGAAGAGGAGGGCTGAACTCTGCAGCAAGGAGGAATGTACATCTCAAACACGCTGCAGACTCGAGACATGCAAACACTAATGCTAACGTGCAGCTTTTATTAATCTATTATGAATTTGGCTGTGAGCTGATGCAATGAAAATGCTGGGAACCTGAAAGGTGTGGTCTAAAGGAGGAAGTATGGAGTCGCTTTGACATGCATATTCTCATCCTCTCCTGCTCATTGTTTGTCTGGTTGCTGGCACTGGGATGCGTACCTCACTCCAGCTAATGCTCCCCTGTTTGGTGAGCCATGTTTTGGAGGTAATGTGTAGGCGTGTGTTGAAATGTTGCTGGGAGGGGTAAGCTGCATGTTAATAAACGGCAGCTTATCTAAACACACACAGACTGAAACAGTAATTTGCCTTACTTATCCAGTGTAAGGCTGGGCAATACTGTAGAAGAAAATAAATCAGTGCATCTTGCTGCTGACTCTGTAGTATTGGTTACTGGGTACATGCTGATTCACCTAGGTTCACCTCCAGTCCAGCAGCAGAAAATGGCCATCTGAAGATGAGAAGGTTGGAACAGACTTGTCAAAATAGCTCCTTGCAATTCTTTATGCATTGTTACCAATGTAGCAGATTTTCTCCTGTGGTTCAGGTTAAAGATGAGGGTAAATATAAATTAAAGTAAGAAATAGCACCTAGGTCCCTGAATTTTGTTTTATAACAGAGAGAGAAACTATACAGAAGTTTATCAGCTGCTGTTCTGAAATTCTCAGAGTTTGCTAGAGGGAGAAATCTTACTCTGTAAAGCATTTGACTAACATAGATTCATCACTGTAAAGATTTCCTTCCACTTATAATCTTCCCAATTTGCTAGGTGGAATTATAAAACAACCAGCTCCTCAATTTTACTCCTGCTACAGCTGCAGAGACAACATGCCACTGAGAGAGGCTTTAGGGCTGTTGTTTTATTCATTACTATACACCACCACCTACAAATTCCAGCCAGATTCAGAATCCAGCTTTGTAAATGCTTCTAAGGATTTTCTGTGCCCTGAATTGTTTGCAGCATCTTAAACAATAAAAAAAGGGTAGGGAAAAAAGTTGAAAGTTAAGGAAGTGAACTGGGAGACTGAAGAGGAGAGACTCCACCTCCGCTATACCTTTAGTTCCAAGAAGTGACATGACAGGTTTAAGAAAAGAGCAAGAACATTTAAATATGACTTTGGATTCCGAGTTCAGCATAATTCCGTAATTGTGGCACTACAGAATCTCAGTTAGTGGCCTTGGAGGAGCCAAATCTCTGCAAGTAGCTCAGTTTGTGACAGCAAAGCTCCTTGGGTGCACACAGGTCTGCTCCTGTCCATACTGGATGTCTGACCAAGGCTGAACAGTATTGTAGACGCAAAGAAAGATTCAGATGGGAGGGGACCGTGGAGATCTTTACACCTGCTCCAAGCACAGCTAGCACCAGAGCTAGATCAGGATGCTCATGGCCTCGTCAAGTTAATCTTTTGCAGGGCCTGCAGCTTAATTCTCAACATATGAACATCCCCAAGAAGGAAGACCTCCCAGCCTCTCAGGACACCGTTCCTGTGCTGGACCAACCTCTTGAGTAGAAGAGCTTTATTTCTTTACAGGCTATCAGAGTGTTGTGAATGTTTCACTGACAGAACTCTGGCTCAGTTGTCTGTGTAACCACCTCCCAATAGCTTGCTAAAGTCATCAGATTTCTATTTGGCCTCCTCTTTGGCAGGCTGAAGAAACCTACCTTCCTCAGCCTCTCCATGCTCCTCTTGAGCTCATCATTTCACCTACGGGGAACTGCAACAGTGGACACAGTATTCCAGATGTGGCTTCATGTGTGACAGACAAAGGTGAATAATCACTTCCCTTTACCTGTTGGCTACGTACTTGCTATTGCAGTGCAGTATGTGGTTGGTTGTTCTTGCCTCTTCCTGGCTTATGCTCATCTTGGTGTCCACTGGAAGCCCAGGGTCTTTTCTGCAGAGCTGCTCCCAACACAATTAGTCCCCAGACTGGTCTGATGCATGAGGTAGTTTTGTCCCTAGATGACTATGCCATATAGATAAACTATTATAGAAGACTATTTTGAAAGGTAGACTTCCTCTAAGCAGTGTTCTGGGTACCATATTTACATATTTCTGCCAAGCTCAGTTAAAGGAAAGCAGTTACATTTTATGGTCCAAAACTTTGACTTTGCATCTCTCATCTATCTACATACACTTACAGATCTCTGTAATGATTCCAGTGTAAGTGGGCAGGAATGAACCTAACAATGGGAATAAAAAGAAATCTGGCCTGAGTAATTTCAGTCCTATCCACTGCTGAGCAGTGATTTCATCTGAGTCAATAAGAAATAATGGATCATCTGAACTGCTGGAATCTCCCCACACAGTTCTACAGATGGCTTTGAAGTTTTTATATCTGCTTTGGTTTGCCTTTAAGCGTGAGCTTGGTTTAAGCTTACTTAAAGACCTCCTGATTTATTCCTATTTAAGAAGAGCAGCAATGCATCCTGATAATTAAATCATTGCCTTTTTAGGTACAAGCCAGCCCAATGAACAACCAGCTCCTTTCAACTGCTTCAGTGGAAGGAGCAAGAGCCCTCTAGGAGGGTGCCACAACACCGCCTTCCGATGAAGGTGCAACTGCATCCTGTTGCTTGATTTAGAGAATCTGCAAACTTCCTTTTCTTGGGAGGAATGGAGCTGCCTGTCATTCATGCAAGGAGGGATGAGGCACCAGGGAAGAGGAGAGACCTCTGTGTCACATCATATATAAGGAACTGGATCCTGCAGAAAAGAAGAGAGGATGATTATGAGATGCTGAAAGAAAACATTGCCTCTAAGGACACTCAGAGCCAGAGGGACCCCAGTCTGGGCAAGAGGAAGAATCTCAGCCCAGACTGAACTGCGCACATCATCAGGAGGAAGAAGTCTCTATTTCCTTGTCTTCTAACCCAGAGATGGTATGTTCTCACTGAAGAGATCAGTTTCAAATGAAAAGAAGGGAACCCCCTTTTTCTTACTCACTCTTTAGCTTTGTTGTGTTTAGTAGAATCCTCCTAAAGTCTTGGTACTTGAAGTGAGGGGAACCACAGCTGGTTCCTAGTGATTCCAGTCAGCAGTCATCATGTACCAACCCATCACTCCTGTTTTCTGTGGAGACTGACTACTTGCATGCAGTGTCAAGAAAGCTTTATAGCCAGTGTTTAGAAGAGCTGTCTGGAGGTTCTGCAGGAGCAAAAGGTGGATGTAGGAGTTAGCCATGGCTTTATAAACCCCAAAACCTGTGTCTAGAAGTAGTCCTTGTTGCTTTTGCAGGACCACTGCTCCCTCTGCACTCTCTAAAATGCTCCTTCTCAGTCACTGACTGTACATTCTTTTGTCTTGAGGCTTAGGGTAAAGTTTCTTCCTGAGTTTGTAATTTTGCTGACCTATGCTCTGAAGCACAGAGATTTAATTCCTAGTTTTGCACCTGCGGTAATATAATTGTGGATGTTTTCATTATCCACCTGAGTCCCCAGACATTTTGAATCCTGCTGAGATGCTGGATCACAAGGAAACCTGCACATTCTAGTGATTGCAGTAGCAAAAATAAAGGCAAAGGTGTACAGGATTATCAGATTCACTTCCTCAACTTTATTGGTTAATTCTTTCTGCACCTTTTTAAAGATGTTGTCTTTCCAGGAAAATCCCTGTCATCACTAACAATTTTTTCCATCAGCTTCCCATTTCCTCTATTTTTTTCTTGATGGCATTGGAATATTTAATGAGATTTCCCAGCTTCTTTCATACTGAAATATTGCTGGATTTTTTTTTCATATGAGCAGAAGTCTTCAAGGTCTTTCTGGTTTTATTCCTGTTTTACAGAAAGCGTAGAAAGAGCTGGAGTTATTCCTTACAGTAAATATTGCATTACATGAGGAACATGTGAGCAATAGGCACTGTTCACCTGTGACCAGTATATGTCATTTACTATGATAAGGCTCATGTAATTTATTATTATAAGGCTCTCTACGTCCTTGTCTTTTCTAGATCTTTACAACTTAAGCAGCTTTCCATCACTTTACATTCCTAGAAACTTTTCATTCTTCCTGTGATAAGCAAGACCTCTTTCTATCTAAGTCCAAGCTATTAGCTTTGTATTTTCCTTATACAGAGCACACTGCCATGGACATCTTTGTTTTGACTTTGGAAGTTTGTTTACTTTAACTCTGAAGCCATAGGGCTGAGACAGGCATAAAGATGCAAGCAGCCAAAATGCCAGCTCTAATTTTAGAATCCTCCTGTCTAACCACTGACACCTTGCATTTGAAACCCTGTTTCCAAATGAACCTTGAGGCAGATCCGTTGTAGGGAAGGGAGAAGGCAGGCAGTGAACACCTCGAATTCCCATTAATTGGAGTCAGATTGTAGAGCAGAAGCTCCAGCTCACTGTCTGGTTGTCCCTGTACATCTCTGGCACAGACGTACAGACCTGCAGTATTGGTGTGAATAGAGAACAAACAGGTCTGCCAAGGAGTGGAAGCACCAGAAAGAGCAGTAGCAGAATGTCTGCTAAGTATTGATGGTCATCAAGATCCTAACACATCCATCTACAGCTTCTTTCGACGCTCAGATTAGGAGGGAGCATCCAATTATGACTTTCAAAAGCAGGACAGGATGGAGTGCCTAATCAGTGTCAACTCCTAACGGGTACCTAATGCATGTTCAAAACCTGCACGTGATCACCAACCTAAGAACAATTCAGAAGATGTGATGAAGACACCACAGATGACATTCCTTGTCATCAATGTGATGGTAAAGAATCCTAGGTAGATAATTTGGGCACAAGAACCTTGGTGGCTGTGAGAATACAGGTCTGAGAGTGTGTTAAATGATGCTAAGTGAAATCAGTTTTGGTTTTATATAAAATCGCCTTCCTCCCCACACAGTGAGCTTTAACATTATTTCCTTTACGTTGTTGATTGTCAGGCATTGGGGTCAAATTCAACTGTCGCCCTTTTGTTTCTCTCCCTTTAGATGCCATGTGAAAGCTGCATGGAGAGGGACAATAAGAGCACTGATGCAACCATGGAGTTTCTCCTGCTTGGCTTCTCTGAGCTGCTCTGTCTGCGAGTCATCCTCTTCCTTATCTTTCTCGTTGTCCATTTGGTCACATTGGCAGGGAATCTGATGATCTTCACGGCAGTGGTTATGCAGACTTCTCATCCTCCCATGCTTTCCTTCCTCTGTCTGCTCTCTGCCATCGAGCTCTGCTGTACCTTAGTCATTGTCCCAAAAGCACTCCTCGGCCTGATAGTGGTGGAAGGCAGCACTATTTCTTTCATAGGCTGTGCTGCACAAATGCACCTTTTTGTGGCACTCGGCGGGGCTGAATGCTTCCTCCTGGTAGCCATGTCGTATGACAGGTACGTTGCCATCTGCCAGCCACTTCACTATGTGGCTTTGATGAGTGAGGGGTTCTGCCTCAGGCTGGCTGTGGCATGCTGTCTGGGAAGCTTTGTTATTGCCCTGGGGTTGACAGTGGCTGTTTTCCGCTTACCTTTCTGTCGGTCTCATCGTATCAACCACTTCTTCTGCGATGTCCCTGCTGTGCTGCACCTCACCTGTACACAGGGTTATTCCGCTGAGCTGCCCTTGCTGGCTGCCTGTGTGCTCCTCCTGCTGCTCCCCTTCCTCCTTATCCTCACCTCATATGTTTGCATTGCTTCTGCTTTGTTACACATCACCTCCTCCACGGGAAGGGGCAAGGCCTTTTCCACTTGCATTACGCACTTGGCCATCACCTTGCTACACTATGGATGTGCCACCTTCATGTATATTCGTCCTAAGTCCAGTTACTCACCAGCTCGAGACAAGATGGTGTCTCTGGTCTACACCAACATTACTCCATTACTGTATCCCCTCATTTATAGCCTGAGAAACAAGGAAATCAAGAGGGTCCTCAGGAAAATGTTCAGGAGGAAGAAAATAGCTCAGCTGAACTCTGATTCTGTCAAAGCTGTTATATGCGTATGTGGTGAACTTTAGTACAACAAACGTGCATGTTGGAAAATGGCCCCATAGCCATGTTAGGACCAGATCCTACAGCACATATCCAGGCAGAATCCAACATACATCACACAGGAATGACAAAAAAACCCACCTCTGCTAAAAAAACCCCACCCAGACCAAACAAACAAATAAAGGTCTCTAACATATCACTTTACCTAAAAGGAAATGCTGTAATGACTTTTGAGGGTGAAAAGCTTTGATCCATTCGTGATCTCCCTTCTGTGATCACAGACATGCTTACAATCATCGTCATCTCAGCACAAAAGACCAACACAGAATTATTTAAAGCTGCTGCATTGGTTCCATTGTATTTCCATCAAGATGAAAGCAGAAACTGGAAACTGGGAAGTAAATAAATGAGTTTAGACTGGTAAGTTCATCAGAACAAAAAATCTAAAGGTGGTTATGGGAAAGATGGAAGAAGAAAGCCCATACCTAGAAAGAACAGGAAATTAAGCAGTGGTCTTCTCCAAATGTAGCAGAAGACTGCACTCCAGTGTCCCATCACTGGATCATTCATGTAGAATCACCTTACTTTGAGTTATTCTAGATAATGAAAATTAAAGTGTCATTGATTTGCAAGAATATGACTTTCCTATGCCGGTTTTGCAGGAAGCAATCTTTCGTTTTACAAGGAGATGCTTTAGGTTTGAATTGTTCCTATGGCGACATAAAAGCTAAGAAACTGGTCTCGTCAGGTGACTTTCACCAGGAATGACTGTATCATATAGACAAAGACACCTGAGAAGTCTTGAAATCCATTGTCGTAAGATTAATAATACCACTGTCACTGTCATTGTAATTTCTTTAACAAAACCAGTGAGAGTTACAGCACATGCTGGATGCAGCAGACACAAGAGCCTGAAAGATGCAATGTACTGTTATTTTGTGTGTTTCCTACATGTAGGCAGAATGGAATGACTCAGACAAATTATGGAAGATCAGTTTTGGATGGGGGGGGGGGGGGGAAAAAAGAAACTCCCTTTTTTTATTCACTACTCCCCCCCCCCGTGTCTCTTAAAAGCCAAGACCCCA